>VXBZ01008105.1:446408-542520 GCA_013399135.1 Heliornis fulica
CGCGGGGACAGCCGCCGCCGCCGGCAGAGCCCGGGGGGAAAGATGAGCTTGTTGTCAGCCATCGACACCAGCGCCGCGTCCGTCTACCAGCCCGCCCAGCTCCTCAACTGGGTCTATCTCTCGCTGCAAGACACTCACCAGGCCAGCGCCTNCACAAACCAGGACCGAGCCCGCCGGCGGGACGGGGCGGGACGGGACAGCCCCGCTCCGCGCTTCGCACGGCGGCGGCCGGGGAGGCTCCGGCCGGCCGCGCAGGCTCCTTCTCCGGTCCCTTCCCGCCCGGAGCCTTCCGCCCCGGCGGAGCGCTCTGCTTCGCCGCCCGCTCCGGCCCCTTGGCGCTGGCGGCGCCTGTCCCGCTAACGGGCCCGGGCGCGTTGGCGAAGCCGCCCGCCGCCGCCTCCTCCCGCCGCCCGCGAGAGGCGGTGGGCGCCCGTGTTGACAGTGTGGTAAATGGTTACACCGATTTCCCGTGCGCGGCCGGGACGGTGCCAGGGCTACGGGGGGACGGTGTGACACGGCGCGGAGAGCTCGGTACCACCGTAACAGCACGCGAAACCCCTCCTCCCACGCTGGTTTTTTGTTTAAGTGATACTTAAGAAGCTTGGTATAAAGAGTCTCAGTAGTTTGAGAGACCACAGGCCAGCATTATTAAGGGGAAGAGATACAAACAGGAACGTGACAAAAACAAAGTGGGGAAAAAAAACCAAAAAGCTTTGTGTACGTTCATAACAGAAACTCCAAGACTAAATGAAGCCCAGGGGAAGGAAGCTAGAAGATGGATATGCTGAGACTATACACTGTCCAACTCCCTGTTGCAGGAAGTTGTTGAGGTCAAGCACTTCTGCATTGGAGGGACTTCACATGTGTGGAGATACTGCAAGGTGGCACCTCGCACACCACAGCTCACAGCCCCTCCAGAAAAGATCCAACAAGGTCGTTGCTCCCTGCCACCCGGATTGAGCCCCAGTCATGCCACAGTGGCTTTTTTTTTGGTGAGGGCTAGATGGTCTAGGCGTCCCACACCTTCCAGCAGCTCCCACGGAAGGACATTTCAGAGTCCTCCCAGCTTCGTTTCAGTTAAAGCACAGGTTTTAAAAGTACTCAGTCAAAATACACACTGCTGTCAAAGGTACGGAGATGTTAATAAAACTAAATCCAGTTCCCTAACGATTATGCTGTGAGGGCTGAAATCAGTTAAAAACAAGAAATACACATACATATTCTTTTTTCCTGAATTAGAAATTCTTTCTTAACAATTTCATAAAGCACATCCAGTCTTGAAACACACTGTTTCTGAAAGTATACAATGTAAAATCCATTCAGTCTGGTGTTCGCAGCCTTAGGAAGCACAACATAACATGTCCAGTTTAAAAACACCCAGACTTAGCAAGCATATTGGTACTGTGTAATAACAGGCAGTGTTATTTAAGCTTGCAGCTACCTACCTGTTGATGACAAACTGTAGATTTTGCTCCTTTGTGCCTGGCTTGCAAGCTTCTTGGTGCCCAGGTAGTGAAAAGACTCCAGGGGTTTGGCCTACATGGACTCTCTCCAGACTGGGACTCCATTCAGGTCTGTGTTTGTTCAAGTTGGGATACATTCTGCTCACAGCGGGTCCTTTTTCTTCTTGGGAGAAAAAGGAAGAAACAAGTAAATGGAGACTGCATCCAGGAAGCCTTTGAAACAGCCTCTGAGAAACAGTTTTCTTTTCCTTAAAAGTTTCCCCGGAGTTCATTTTCTTCTTCTACTATACTGTTTGCAAGTAAAGGCTAACCCTTTCATCACAGGCTCTCCCTTTCCACTTGATTCACATTTCTTCCACTTTTTCCCCTAAAAAACCCAACAACTTTTTTCCTTTCTCATCTCCCAGTATGCCAGACCTTCCCCAGGCCCCTACTTCAGTCCCAGCTTGGAGTGGTCAGTCCTATTGCACCATACTCTTGGCCACACTGCTTTCAATACCAGCAGTCACCATAGCTGCATTTCTATATGGATTCCTCTCATCCATGCGCTGTACAGATGCAACTTCTCTGCTCTTCTTAACCTCATTAGTTTCCTAAAGTAAATAAATGGCAATGACTGATTTTCTGCTCTGTAGAAAGGCTAGATTCACCATTCAGAAAAACCGGAGACATTTAATTCTATGCAGATACTTTAGTATTTTTCAAAGATCAAACATGTTCATTTGTTACAGTTCATCTACCAGCCTGTGACAGTAGCATTGACTCTATGGCTGATAGTGACACTTGCAAGTTTCCAGTCTTTACCTGAAATACGTGTTAACACTGGTTAACCTGAAAGGAGGAGACGGGGCACAGCCATCTTGTAGGGCATGGGAATGCACCTACACTGCTGGATATACACCGAAGAAAGCAGGGAACTCTTTAATTCCCCAGGCTAATGCTGCCTGCTTATACAGCAGCTTTCATTCAAGGGTTTAAAAGGTGTTAGAGATAACGTTGCTTAAAAAAACCAAACCTTCTGTTAATATGTTAGATACTCTGTTCTTTCCAGAAACTGGAAACTAGACTGCATATTTGGCAGGAGTCACCCAAGAGTTTCCTACAATGTCATGCTCTTAATTCTTGAGATTCTAGCATCTGTTTATTTGCAGATGCCATTGGGTATTATACACTATGTATTTCAATGGCATAAAATTATTTTGGGGAACATAAATTCTGTATGCTGCTTTTGCATCAAGCAGGCTTATGCTATCTTTGGAACAACACATAACTTTCCACAGTTAAACTGTTGACTGTTTTCTACACAGTGCTTGCTTTGGTTGGCATTTTTTTCCCCTCCCAGTTTTGTCCTGGGTTGGCTTAGCCCAGAGCAGAGCTGTGACAATGATTGACACATAGCTGTACACAATATTTGGAAAGTGACCTAATGGGCCAAAATAGCAACAGATTGAGAAATGATAGGATCATAGGGTGTAAAATAGTTGCATACCCTGTATGTCGCCTTGCAGTTGAAAATTTCTGGAGGAGAATGCTTGGAATAAGAGACAGCACTTGTGAAAAGTTGCTGTTATACAGGGTTTACAAGTCTGCATGGCAGTGCCTGTGTATGTGACTTGAATGCTGACCAAAGGAACAGGACAGGAAAAAAAAATTAAAAGTGCCAGCACCCACAGAGTAGTCTTGCACTTCACCAAGATTTTTGTCCTCCAGACTTTTTCCACTACAATGGACGCCTTCTAAATAAACATGATGAACACAGCTGTTTGGTGCATAAAAGCCCATTGTACCAGGAAAGAAAAAGCAATAATAAAGGTTTAAACAGTAAAGCGACAATGAGCGTTTTGTTCCATATGCAAGACTCATTTTGCAAAACAGACCTGCTTTAAATAAAACTTTACTGCACCATTTATTGTCCTAGATATGAAACAAAAGCATGTTAGAACATTAAGATGCATTAAATTGGCTATTGAACTGAGCTCCACCCTCATTAGAACACCATCCATCAGAGCCAAGTATTTGAGGTTTTGTCGTGGGGGTGGTTACATGGGATTTAATGCATTTGAGACACAGCCAGGTAAGTGTGGCTTTGTGTCACTGAGTGACAACCTAGAATAAGGATGTAAGAGAGTCATATGGTATTTTTCTATACTCACAGTAGGCATTCTGCCAGATCAATGCTGACTTCAGTCAAGAAGAGTCAACAACTACTAACTAGAAATTACCACGTTATAATCATCAAACTTCTTTCTTTGAAAGTAGAGTGCTAATTCCGGCACAAGCCAGTGTTTACACACAAGAAGGAGCCTGTGTCCTAATGAATTCTTTGCCCATGTGCAATGCTCTACATGTCTTTCTAAGAGGGGAATTCCTTCCAGAAACCTCTATGGCAGCCACTTTCCAGACTTAAAAGAGATCTTACTTAAGCACAGACAACTACATACACTAGATTAGAAAATAATTACCTTTTTTTTTTAAAGTTCACATTTCTGAGTCGGAGACTTGCAGACCCGAGAATCATAGAATACTGTCAAGAGATGAACTAATTGAGCATGAGAGAACATAAGCTAGTTCAGTTTGCTGCACTAAGATGTAGAATAGTCACTTGGAAAGGAAAATCAGTGGTATAAAAACAAAATTAGAGAGCATACTGTGGAAAATAACATTCAAATCTCCGTGAAACAGACACAGGTATGCAGCACTGGGATAGATACTACTTATCAGCCAGCTTCCCAAAGAAGAAAAGTTAATGTAACAATGACATTCATATGTGAACAACACGCCATGAAACACTGTCAGGAACAAAAGTGTATTGAAGGAAGTTGGCACGTCTACAAAAGATACATATTTATATCAGACAACCTTGTTTTCACTCTGTCTTTTGTAGAATTAGAGGAATACACATTAGTGTGATACCTGATGAAGAAATATCTGTGATTTATCCTAGATGAATCACAGAATCACAGAATGTCAGGAGTTGGAAGGGACCTCGAAATATCATCTAGTCCAAATCCCCTGCCCAAGCAGCATCATTAGATAACACAGGAATGTGTTCGGGTTGGTCTTGAATGTCTCCAGAGAAGGAGACTCTACAACGTCTCAGGGCAGCCTGTTCCAGTGATCTGTCACCCTCACAGTGAAATAGTTTTTCCTTACATTCACATGGAACTTCCTATGTTCCAGTTTGCAACCATTTCCCCTTGTTCTATCACTAACCAACACCAAGAAGAGCCTGGATCCATCCTTCTGACACTCACCCTTTACATATTTATAAACATTAATGAGGTCACCCCTCAGTCTCCTCCAAGCTAAAAAGACCCAGCTCGCTCAGCCTGTCCTCATAAGGAAGATGTTCCACTCCCTTAATCATGAAGATCCAGCTTCCTAGAATCTCTTACAAGGACCAGTGCAAGAACTGACATTTGACTTCTTGAAAAACAGTTTGAAAGCAGTTGACTTGACACCTTAAGTAGCCACAAAATAACTAATGATTAGTCACCCTAAGGTAGAGAGCATAAGTTCCTCCAACAGAGGAATTGTGGAGCTGTGACCTTTACAGTTCTAATGTGAAGGGTAGAGAGGAAAATGAAGAAATCAAGCAAATAATAATCACTTATTAAAGAATAGCTTCACATACTTTCTGCAGGCATCCTGTGTACTGTACTACCCTGTCAATAACTACTTAAAAAAAGAGGTGATAATAGGACCATACTGATTGTGAGCAGCCTCTTACAAGGTGTTTTGTTCTTTTAAGTCATTTTAATCTGACTGTTCTCAAAGATGAAACTTAATTTAGTGGGTCCAATGACCTGATCTTGTATGACAAACACTGTGTTTTTCTGATACTATGAGAATGGTGAAACATTTTATTTTTAATATTATAATCATTCTCCAAATTACTTCATTTGAGAGCTTCATTTGAAAGCTGGTTGAAGGGAAGAAGTCAGAGAGTTGTCATTAATGGGGCGTAGTCTGGCTGGAGGCCTGTAACTAGTGCTGTCCCTCAAGGGTTGGTACTGGGACCAGTATTGTTCAGTGTATTCACTGATGACCTGATTGAGGGAATAGAGTGCACAGTCAGCAAGTTTGCTGGTGATATGAAACTGGGAGGGGTGGCTGACACACCAGAAGGTTTGCTGTCATTCAACAGGATTTAGACAGGTTGGAGAGCCGGGCAGTGAGAAATTTAATGAAATTTAGTAAGGATAAGTTAAGGAAACTTGTCCTTGTTAATAAGGACAAGTGTAGGATATTACATCTGGGGAGAGACAACCCCAGGTACCAGTATAGGTTGGGGACTGGCCTGTTAGAGAGCAGTACAGGTGAGAGGGACCTGGGGGTCCTGGTAGACAGCAGGATGCCCATGAGCCAGCAGTGTGCCCTTGTGGCCAGGAAGGCCAATGGCATCCTGAGCTGTATTAGAAGGGGGGCTCAGCACACAAAGGTTGGCTTTCACAGCCTGCTCTCTATTCTGGACTCAGAATTTCAGATCCTATTACAAGTAGTTGAACTAACTACTACTCTAGTACTAATTCCAGTTGCATGTGGAAATGCAATTCTAAAATGCAAAAATTTGTGGGTTTAAGTCTAGAAGCGTTTTTTTTTGTTTTTCTTTTTTTTTCTCCTTGTTGTTATTTCTGCAGCAATGGCCACATGCTCAACCCCTTCTGTCTTTGGAAGACACTCTTTTGCCAGGGAAGGTAAAAACAAACCACACCAAACCATACACAAATGTACTATAGGAAGTACAGTCTGAAAAGAATATATTTTTTATAACAAGTGGGAAACTCAAGTTATCATACAAATTACACTTGTCCATTTGTATCCCTAGGTATGCCTTTAGACTTCTCTACTCTTCAGGGTTAAAAAAATAAATAAAATCTAAGAGCACTATGCTGCATATGGTAGATACCCTTCTTGTTGTTCACACTGAGGCAGAATTACCAATTTGATTACAGAAGGAAATACAAAAGAGCCAGATTTGGTTTTCTTAAGCAAGTACTCTAAATATAGTTATGTTGCTTTTACTTAAGCTTTCTTACCTGAATAAGAACAGCAGAAAGCTCCCAGAAGTAAGAACTGAAGATGTGTTGAAGTTACTCCAACAGCCAGAGCCTCTTTAGTTGCTTCCTTACTTCCCCACACCTGAAGTAAATGCTGATACAGCTCTGCAGTGCACCTGCACTACCTCTAGCTTTAACTAGTTCAGAAATGATTTACAGCTAGGTTTTAGTTCAAGGCAGCAAAATTATTACCCACCATAGTCTTCTGCAGCTACTTAGTATCACATCAAGGGCTTGAACCATGTTTGGAAAACTGGCAAGAACCAACATATTAATCCTTGAACTTAAATCTCCCAGAAAAGGGATGTGAACTTTCTAGTTTACTGTTGATTACTTTTAGTTGGTTAAAAAAAAAAAAGCTAGCAATATGTGATAAACCAATTAGAAGTATTATAATCTTTTAGATTGCTTGTGACTTCGTATTTATGCAAATTCCTCATTGCTAGGAGCACTGGCATTAACTTTCCTTCTCAAAAATACATCAATGTCTTGAAAAACTTGCCAGGCTATATATGAAAGAAACAACCCAACACCGAACCCATAATTGGAGACAAAAGCATGTAGAGTTCTTGTTACCATTCTATTTTATACACACAGCTTTCAGTTACAGTTATTTTATGCGTTTACAGTGTCTTCCATCCCAAGGCACCCAAACAAAGGGGTGATGTAACTGTGTGTTGGGTAATGATTTTTCATCCCTCCCTCTTTTACTCTGCAGACACAGACTTGATTATTTAGAATAGAAGAGCAAGACCCTTCTCCTACTGAACTGTACAAATGATAAGACAATCAAGTCTGACTTGTACCTATAGATTCATTTATTGAGATGAATGGATAGCCAAAAAGTCTACCAAACTGCTTTTATCCAAGAACCAGTCCCCCTATCCTGCATTTTTCTCTTAGCCCTGCACCCATCCTGCCCCCCAGCCCCCTTCTTGTGTGATCTAATCTAGGTGATCCTGCTCGGGCAGGAGGATTGGACTAGATGACCTTTGAGGTCCCTTCCAACTCCTGACATTCTGTGATTTTGTGATTCTGTTCTAGTTCGTTTGGGGGGTTTTGTTTAATGAGATAGAAAGCAAACGACTTTTATCAATAGTCCTGTTACTTTAGAAGCAAAGATCACATTTTTGACAGTCACTAGATGAGGATTAATGCAAATAAAAGTTTTCTAGTTCAGAGTTTAAGTGGGCCATAGAAGAACTGACACCTGATTTAAGCAATGTTTTAATCTAAGACTGGAGGATCTTTTCAGTGCTACTTTAAGTGGCATGAAAAAAAGGATTCAGTGGAGTTGCAGAAAGGTGCAGGCACAAATATTACAAAAGCTAAATCATACAATAGTGATAACACACGCTTGCATAGAAACAAAAGCAAACATTTTCTGTGATCTAAACTAGATACATACAAATACTGCCTAAAAGGTGAGACTGGATATTACCTTAAAGCTTCTAAATGTTTTTGTGAAATGTAACAGTTAATATTTGTACCTCTCCTCGGTTTCTTTTTCCCAGGAACATTGCCAGCAGCCCAATGCCCATTTTGCCACTCTCCTGAATTGCCCTCCTTCCTCTTTTAGAAGCCACAATGAAATGATTAAATTAAATGGGAAGAATACAAGTCTTTGCTTCATGGCATTTTACTTTGGTTCTGTCTGAGTTCCAGAGAAGTTATAATGGATCAAAGGAACCAATTAAGTTTTTCAAAGCTATTAAAATCTTACAGTAATGCTGACATAATTGAGATGGACAGCATTTCGTAAGTGTCACAACTTAGGCCACTTCTTTTTTCCTGTGGGTCAGTTTTTAATTCTAAAAAATGTTACAAACAATCTGTGATCTACTAAAAGTAGAACCTAAAATTATGGACAGATTCATTTGAGGAAAGCAGAACAAATGCAGGGTCTGCTATGTGATCTTCCAGATCTGTATTTTAGGAAATATATTTTGTGTTTCTACAGATTTAGTTTGAAGATAAGCAAATGTCCTCATGGTCCAGGACTCCTGCTCTCACATAAAAAGCAGAAATACGTTCCTGCTGCATTAAAAGACCACCAACACCTACTCCCTCCACATGGCATGATTTGGTGTCTCTTTTGAATGAATGCAAGGGCAATACTCTAGGAGGATCACAGGAATCTGGAAATCTATTTTTACATCTGCTAACTGTCAACTAAGCAAACATTTAAAAGGGATCATCTTGCACCCATGGGTTCCTCTTGCCAACCTAGAGGTTCCAGGTTTCTAAATTTGGTTGCGGTTGTAGCAGGGGAGTCAGAGCCTGTATTTCATTGTGCTAAGCCAACCTGCTAAGAAACTATTTGGGTGTAATCACTGGGGTTGTGGATACCTGTGGTTGAACAGAAGGCAAAGGAACTACTCTACAGTCATTGCATCTTGAAAATGTGGGATTAGCATGGAGCTCTTAAGAGGATCCGAGCATCAGCGGTCCTTGAAATACAGAAGAGGTCTTATAACCACTTTTCTCCATCACATACTGTAACTGAAATTAACAGAGCAATAGATTCATTCCTCTACTGGACTCAATGTGGGGAAAAAATGCTTAAGTCTACTTGGAAACCAGATTACTCAATCATTATTTTATAATTGAGCTGAGGCAGATTTTGAAGTTTTAGGATTGAGTGCTCAGATCACACTTCAGACTGCGGTGTATCACAACTGAGTAAGAGGGTGTCTTTAAATATAGATAAAACTGTCTAAAAGCTGGAGTCACAAAATGAAATTCCTGCCTGTTGTTTAGTACATGGAAATAATTTATTTTCATCCATATATTCAATTTAATAAAAGTTTTTGTCTTCCCATGAGTGCAGGAACTGAGGCCCTAAGCACATTGTGAGGGGCCCGTTCTGGGCAGATGATGTATTGTTTCTACCTCTGACAGTGACCTTAGCTTTGCCTCTTTTAAACCTTGGCAGCCATTGCTGAGGTTTCTGTGCCAAGAAGGCATTACTGAATGTAAATGATATAAACAACACTGTCTCAGAGTTAAAGTTGTATTTAACCCAAAATGGACATTTCTTGGAAAAACCTTTCATCATGTAAGAGCCGCATAGGAGGTAAATGCTTTCCTAAGTGTGTCTCGAACAGGCACATATCTATTTCCGGGTGTTATTTTTCTTATGTTTGGAGTGTCAAAAGACCCACCAAATGAGAGGAAACCCGACTCTTGTTTTTCAAACTGCAGGTCAGATTGAAACAAGATTTCCTGCAGGAAACAGAGAAGTTAACAGCAAGCGCAAGGGTCAAAACATGTCCATCCATTTCTCCCCTCACTTTATGCTATACAACCTTAATCATAAACTCCTCATCTGAGAACCCCGTTCTGACAAAATTGGCTTGTTTTTTGCCAACATGAGAAGGCAGCGGAACTGAGGTATCTGGCAGAGGCTCTCCCTGCAGGCCCTCTCTCAGAAAGGTCAGGGAGGTTGGTGGTCTGCAGCCCCGGGGGGGAGAGACTCAGCTGCAGGCAGTGAGGGACAGGCCGAGGAATGAAAGCTCCTGTGGGGATGTGTTAAAGTAATTTACAACGTGAATGGTCTCCCTTGTCCCTAATATAGTGCTCATGTGTTAGAGCTTCTCTTTAACATAAGTGGGCAGTTGTTTAGCATTCAGTGCATGAAAAGGAACACTGCAGAGCTTGGTGCAAGATTTACAAAGTTGCAAGACTGCACACCTCTGACCAGATTAAATCTCTATTCTCTTCTTTACCATCTTTTCACATGCCATTAAAGGCTTTTTGTGAGGCCTTCATATGCTGTGTAAAGCAAGCATCCCCCCCACCAATGTCTGTAGTAAACCTTTCCCTGAGGCTGAAATGAGGAGGATCACACTACTAGCTGAGATCTAAGAGGTCTGCCTGAGCTTCAGTAGTCATGACAGTGGCTGACCAGCTACTGAACTATCAGTGTTGTGTTACTTTTGTACCACTGTATAGTTGGGGCAGGGGGAACCAGTATTTTTTAAGATCTAAAGATCTATGAAAGTCTTTGAAAGCCTTAGATCAAAACATTAACAATCAGCAGATTTAAAACAAGGTGAGATGATGGCATCTTCTCTTCAACCCTGCCATGAGTTGAAGGTACACCAGTCAAGCACAGATGAGCACCCATTTGCTGTTCTGCAGAGTCTCAGCAGTGATGAGCAATTATGGCCTAAGAAGCCACAGCCTCCCAAGCTGTCAGGTCTGGAATAACTAGATTTGATAGATCTAGCCACTGGATTAAAGATTCATTGCCCTACTATTAACCCACTTCATAGCTACAGACAAATCATACCACACTAATAGCTGTCTCCTGAAAATGCTCTTTCTGCAAAAGGAAAGTTCTAGTACCATCAATGTGAAAATATTTGGAAGCAGCCATTTGTTTTAGCAATTCACATATTTATGTTAGCACATATTTATCTAAACCCCCCTGCAGAAGGAGGATGAATTAAGGTATTCTTGTCTAATCTAACTAGCCAGGAATCTAGTAATTAAGGTTTACTTAGCTAATCTACATCTATCTAGGTTTTCAGATGAGGGGCTCCAGTAATTCACATTACCTAAAGTCAGGCCAAAGACCAGATTTTTTTGACAGCTAAGAAACATTGACTTCAGAAGGAAAAAGAAGTCCAAGTTTTTGTTTTTTCTTCCTCCAAGTAAACATTTCCTTCACTGAGTGATAAGCTTTGCTTGCAGGTATACAGGGATAAAATGTTACTGAGTAAACTCTCAAACTGTTTTCTGTAAAAGTATCTATAATTTATCAGAGGAGCTAAAGCAGACATAAGCCGTACAGCAGCAGTTTTTGAGGCTTTCCTGTTCACTCTTGGAAATTAGACTTCACTATTTCTTCTGGATCAAACTAATACAAGGTAATTTATGACAGTATTTTAATTTAATCCACCTATTTTAAGAAGAATTTATGTTTGGCCATAAAGTTTGATTCTGCAGTAGACATTTTATTTGGGGAATAAAATCAGAGAACTGTTTTGACCAGGTCTAAAGAGCTGAAGCATGGAAAGATCACAGATTTGAAATGTTCTTCACACATGACCGTCTTCAGATGCAATTGCTGTGCTTTCACACATGTCTCATGGCCCCACAGAGAAATCCCATGTCAAAAGTAAGCCTTGGGGCACTAGCAGAGAAGACAGATATAAGCCCTCAGGTTAAGTTTTGTATATTACCAAGTACAAGCCACAATTACTGTTTGGATAGCTTTAGATTTCCCATTCCTCTGACATGAAAATAGCAACTGAGTGAGAACAGTGACTTGTCTATTCTACTGTTTTACTCAGGACACAGCAAGGGATCAGTTCTTATCTTCAAGAAAATCCAAGCTGATAAACAACCTCAGCACCTTTTGACATTTCAGTGCAGGACTAATAATTAGCATGGCTAGTCTGGTTACCATCATACCCACTTCACAGGCTGAAGAATGTTTATGATTTATAGTATATAAAAACCTTACATTTTCCACACTGACAGTGGGGCAATGCAACTGCTCTTTTCAACAAACTTCAAACATCCATGGCGCCTGCTGTCTTAAATTTAACTCTGGAAGTTAAGACTGCTTTATTTTTGTTTTCTTTATTTGGTTGGCAACATACTAAAGCAAAAAATTCTTTGCTCATCACTTTTCAATTATAGACTATTTCACGTAGTGGAAGAATCAATGACTGGACTACATTATAAGAGTATAGAAATGCCACATGACCTCACTTCAGTATGTGCAATTAAAACAAACATGAAGGTAACCACTAGGACAGAACTCACCAACTTTAAACAATTTATTTTCTCTCTATTTTGACTTGTGATGTATTGCGTGCAGGTACCAGTGTAAATGTGGGGGAAGGACTTCTACAAAGGGACAGGTAGAGTTGTTTTTAAAGTATAATTCTAAACCCAAAATAGAACAAAACAACCCCAAGATCTCCATACAGATGTACTGGCGAAGCACAGGCCATTCACCCTTTCAGCCACACAGGTCATACTAACTGCAGGTCATGGGTAGATTTGTACCTCTTTATCACTGCCTGAAGGGTCCAGCAGCTATAGGTAGAATTTAAGGTAGAAACTAAATTTTCCAGATATGCTTCTATTTTTCAAGTCTAGTACCTAGAAGTTTTGCCTCTTAACTCCTTCCTATTTGTCCTAAACCCAAGGTAACATTCCCACATAAACAGACTGCTATCACTGATATCAACTCTTCTGGAAAATAGGTAATCCTATCACCTCTGGGCAGAATTAAGTGTTGTCACAGTTGAGATGCTATCATGCAATCTGTGCTTTCTGCTCCCCTTAAAAAATACAACTTCACAGCTAAAGCAATAGCCATATCAACAGCAAATTTGGAAAGAAAAAGTTACCACCTAACTGCTCAAATCTTTTGTTGCACAGCCCTAACAGTACTATTGCCTATTTTCAACATGATACCATCACTAAAAAAGAAGCTAAAGAAATAAATTCTGTTTCATTATTTCCTTGCCCAACTCTTGGCACATCAATCCCAAAGCTGTCTCCAAAAGGCAGGAACCAGCCAAGGGAGTCCAGAGCATTTGCCAGATCATTCACATAACTAGGAATTTCTTAGAGGTGATTTAGATACTGGAATTTTTGAGTCACTCACACATGTAACCCAACTGGAAATTAGAGTATGATAACTACAGAAGACAAAGGACCACACCACAATAACCTTACAGATTACGTGTCCTTTAACTGGAAACACTTAGCAAACAAACAACAAAGGAAGCTTTGCTTCCCAACACTGCCAACAGATTGCAGTTCAAAGATCTACTGAACAGAGAGGTTAGCTTGGGAAAGCACACCACCAGATTTTCAGTTTAGCTCACCTTCAACTAAGTCAACAAGTTCCATAGGAAGAAACAGAAACAACAAACAAATTATCAGTTCAAACTTCCCACCAAGTCAGTTTCAAAGTTCTACCACCAGCTCTCCCCATCTTCCCTGTACAGTAAAGATAAGGAAATCCTGAATTCATTGCAGCTGGCCTGATGAGCTTAGTAATTAGGACATGCAGTGTGGTCTTTCAGCTCCTTGAGAGCCCTTTCACTGCCATAATCTTTTCTAGTCTGTCATAGTTTGAAAGGAGACTCCCAGTGAGAGGCTTTTTTTGTTTGTTTGTTTTTGGGTTTTTTTGTTTGTTTTTGTGGGGGGGGGTTGTTTGTTTGTTTTTTGTTTTTTTCAGTGATATAGGTAGGTTTTGCTAGTGGTGTACAGTGAACAGAAAGATTTTGGTTGGATTCATCAGAGGGGCGGTTTCCCTGCTACCTCCCATACACATGCTTGAGACCAGAATGAGTCAGAATGCATTTTGTCTGTGTTTCTTTCTCTGTTGTCATCTGTATGAGACCATCAGCATTCTCCCTGTCACTCTACTCATCCTTGGACATCCCTTTTGAATGTGAAACTAATTCAAAGGTTTTATTCAAAAGCATTTCTAAAACTCCCCTTTGCAGCAGTGCGGTTAGTAAGGGCTGAACTGCTAATTTATTCAGTTAAGTGCTCCAGACAAAAAAATACTGTTTTATGTATCTCAGCAATTCACCCCTTACCTTCTGCAAAGACAAAAGGGAGTAAACCACCATTTGATTCCATCATATTCATTACACGTTCCTGGGCTTTCACTATTTGATTCCAGAGGCCAGGATGAACTTTCCCATCATCACCCTTATTATATAACTTGGCTTTTTGGAACGACTTTTTTCCTCATCTCCTTCTGAGGAACTGCAGATTTCCACATCTAGCGACAGGATGTAGCACAGTTTACACTGGTGCTCTTTATAGCATCTTTCAAGTGCCAGATTGATGTGTTTTTCACATTGACTCAAACTGAATTAAGACCATTTTCCAGGTCAGATTGGCAGGAACTGTTTTGCCTGACTCTGTACCAGGAGGGACAGACTGCATCTTGGAATTATCTAGGAATTGTCTTTAACAAATTCAATGTTTTTGAAGCACCAGTGATGTTGGCAATGTCTTCTCCTTTACTGTCATCCTTTGGGATATTATTCTGATTATAGGGAAGCATTTCATGGTGGTGTATATAGTGCACCATGGATGTTTTGGCATGTCCACCTTTAGCATGTTTCATCAAACACCTTGTCAGCTGAACCAGGTGGCCACTTCCAGAGCCATATATCATGCTTCAGCCACAGAGCTATTGGTGGCTGCTAGGGTTATGATGGGATACCAGCCTTTGTCAAGGCTTCTACCTGCCACAGTTCAAACAAAAGTTTAAGGAAGGTTTGCTGACAGAGCAGCAAAAATCTGGTCCTTGCAACACTTAGGTTTCTGTATTGACCTGAAATGTACCAAAAAGGGTTGTTGGAGGAGTGAATTGTGCAATATCCAGTCACAGTGCCATATTGCTCCCTTATAATGGGTATAACAGCTCAGCGTAAAGCATATGTAGAAAAGTCACCACCGTGAGCTATATGTCCAATTCAAAGCCCACCAAAGGCAGCAGATATTTATGTTTTGTTTGGTCACTAGGTTGGCCCTGGTAGCAGAAATAGCAGCTTCCTGATGGTCAGGAGTTACATATTCTACAACCCATGGGGATGTTTGGGTTTTGACAGTTGTAAAGAATCTGGGATTTCACACATTCTGTGTGTTCATACACCCACCCTTCTATAAAAACATATAATAGGGAATTTGCAAAGTTACCAGTGGGTATAATGCATGTGAAGTACTTAGAGAATCCCTTGTCAAGAGGGGCTCTTAAAAAGAAAAAAAAAATGCATTATTCCAAGAGTATGTAAGAGAAAGTAGCTCCTAGGGAAACAAAAACTTCTTGAAGACCCTTAATTAGTACTATTTTGGCATCCATAGAGCTTCCCCTTCCTTTTAACAATTTGATGCCAAGAATTTCTCATTCCCATAGTGTCCAATAAATCCTAGAAAATAAATTCCAGTGACCATTGGAGGTATCTTTTGTTACTTGATGACTAAACCAGCTAAAACCTTTTTGTTAGATTTTGAAATATCTTTTCTTTCTAAAATGTATGGGTTTAACCCCTGAAACAAAGTGTCTGACTCTCCTCACAGCAGCTGTAACATCTCACACCAGCACACAACTGTGCTGTGTTGGTGGCAAAACAATGGACATTGCAGTGCCAGGACATGTGTGAAGTCCTCCCTGAGATCTGACTCCACTCTGTGGCCCTTTGAATTGATCCTGCTGCCCTGCACCAGCTTCAGCTTTGCAAGAGTAGTCAGTGGGGCTCAGTGCGTTGTGTTTAATTATAGAGAGGGTGGGTGAAGTGGATTATCTGTATGGTGGCCACTTAAACTGAGTTTTTATTTATGGAATTCACCACCTGCAGTAGGGTGGGATTCAGTGATAGTTGGGACTCACCCAGTTAATTGTGCCTAAAGCTTCTATGTGATTCTTTTGGTATGTTACTGTTACCCAGAAAACACACTCACTGTGCAGACTTCTGAATGTTTGGAATCTGAAATAAATGTAAATTCATTTCAGATTTTTTTCACAGGCTTTCTAAATAAATTTCAACACGTCTTCAGTATGTATGTAATGTATGACATATGAGAACACAAATGACTTAAATAAAGACTCCACTGAAATATTTGGATTTAATAGTACTGAAAAATCAGGTCTCCACAGAGGCCATGACTGAACCTCTTGTTACCTCATTTTCCTGTAAGCCAGCAGTGATTCTCTGATGCCAGGAAAATGACATGAGCAGTGCATTATTGTGAGGTGTATCAGACCTAACAGAAACACCCTGTGAAATGTGTCCCATCATTTCAGGGTGGAGAAGCCTGTCAGTAACGGGTCCTGTTTCTACAGGGATTCATTACAGTGTTTGGGTGGTTTTTTAAACTAAAGTTATTTCTTTTTAAAACTCCCACCGCACAGTTTCCTTTGAGCCTTAACATACCGAAGTGAATGAATCTTCACTATCTCCAGTAGGGAGATTAGCTGTTTGGGTGATTATGGGTTTCCTGTGTTCTAAATCTTCTGAATGGCAAATTAGGAGCTCCTGATTTTGATTTGCAGATTGAGTGAAGATCCTGTTGAGGTGAAGTGCAAACACTAGGTATTTACTGTTTATCAGGAAATGTTTAAATCACAGCAGGTTCCCCCTCAGAAAATCCAAGACAGATGTAGATCTGAATGTTTCTTGTTATTGTTTGAACACGGGACTCTCTGTTGACTATCTCATTAACCAGAATAGAAATTAAAAATTACTTTACATTTTCTGTGGCGTTCCTTTTTTTTTCTCTGACTTCATTATTGTGTAAGTAGTTTTGGACACAAGCACAATCCCTTTTGTGTGTTTTTCTTTCAGCATTTTGCCTACATACTGTAATGGTACCATGTGTAAATGCAGACAAAGCAATTGTTGCTCAGTGGAAAGGTTGGACTAGGTGAACCACTGCAAGCTCAATAGATACCTCAGCAGTGGGATGACCAGCTCCACTGCATTGCTCTTTATGAAACCTGTTTATTAGCAACTGTATATTGTTCTTACCAAATATGCAGCCATGTTCTTAATTAAAAACAAAAAATTAATATGTTTTGCTGCTGTTTTTATCTTTCCCCTACTCAGATTATCCTCAGAAGAATCCTTAATTCAGTGCTATGTTTCATGTGACTTTCTTCTTTTTTTTGGCAGGCTCTGGGCAGCAGTCTGTACAAGAGTGCATCACCTTATGGCTCTCTCAATAACATTGTGGATGGGCTAAGCTCCCTCACAGAGCATTTCTCTGACCTATCCCTTTCTTCAGAAGCCAGAAAACCCAGCAAGAGGCCACCTCCTAACTACCTGTGCCATCTCTGTTTTAACAAGGGACACTACATCAAAGACTGCCCACAGGTAAGGAATATACAGTATTATGGAAAAATCTTCATCAAAATTTTCACCATTACTTGATTCAGTAACACAGAATTTGACTGAAGTAGTTCTTGAGAGTAACACTGAAAAAATATCTTGACCAAGTGCCAAAACAGCCATGTGTTCTTTTAATCTTTTCTTTATCACAATGCCAATGGAAAAAAAATACGCTGTTTCATTTGGCTAATAAGAATTACAAAAGATACTCGTCTGGGCACACATAAGTAGATTTTGGAAACTTTAAAAATGGCTACTCCGATAGAAAGTTACGCAGAGGTTATGTAAAATACCATTTCAAGCAACTCAGTGTATAGTCAGTTTAGCAATGAAACTTAGTAAAAGTATAACAAAGTATAACAAATTATGTATACTGAAGGAGAAGAAATTGTTACACTGGACGAGGAATCTGAATCAGCATTTCAGTAACACTAGCTCCAAGCATATCTGGTGCAAAATATCTTCGCCTCATAGAAGAGGTTTGCTGTACTTGGCTGATGTAGCACTCTTGGACTTCCAGAAGTTTTTTTGTAGTAGCAAAACCTGGCAATATTTATTTCCTTAGAAAAGAGATATAAACCAGTGTGCACTAAAAACCACTCACCAATCTGCAGTTTTCTGAGGCTCCAAACCGCAGTGCATGAGGTTTCTTTATCCTCTCAAGTTTCACCTGGGTACAGGCGTGTTGCTGGCTTAAACTTTCACAGCTCCAACAATATTCTATTGTAGAGTCCCATGGAAGTTAAAGTGCTGCCAATACCTAGAAATACAGATGTGGACGTTAATGGCACCCGCTTCAGTGTGTCTTTAACCTCCTACCTTCTTAATGTGTGATTTTTCAGCAGAATTAATCTGCATAGAATTAACTACAGTTAATTCACAGTTGAGAATATCAGACATTATATGTAAGCCAAAACAGAGGCAGAAAAGCATCTGACAGCTGAGCAGGGTCAGCATGAAATCAAGTCTAATGTCAGGAAAACTTTAGTTGAGTGTATTCTAAACTGTTTTCTTCATGGGCTTTAGCTGTATCTCTTTCATTAATTCTCACAAAAACTGTGGAATTAAAGCACATGTGCAGTCTTGGGTGGGGCACTTGAAAATACTTAATATTATTTCAGTATACTTTGAGTAAGACAGTTTTCTTTAGGAAAAAAATTACGAAGTTTTCCTTGCTAGGTGATGAAAAATACTCCTGTATTGTATAATGTATATTTCTGTGTTTAATGCACTTAGTTTAGCATGTTACAGCAAAACACAGGCATAGGACTATGTAGTAGCATACCTTACATAACAGAGGGATTAGAACTATGACTACTAAGTATGTGGCAGAGAGAAACAGAGCGTTTGCTGAACTATCAGAAATGCTTGTGCTGTGCTGCATAAGAAACTAAATGGATGCAACAGGTCCCTTGCCAATCAATACATGTAAGATGCAGCTCACACAGTCATAGGTATTATTACAGGTTTAAGACATTAGAGAGTAAAGAATAGTTAATGAAAATTGAAGGCATATACTCAGAAATCCAGATGTAAAGAAAATCCTATGTAAGTTTTTTTAAGAGTTCACTACTAATTTCTTTGTGAACCAGGAAAAAGATTTCCTACAGAACATACTCCGTGGCTTACTTATGAGCTAGAAAGAACTGAGTGAAGGAACACAGAACTGGGAGGCTCCTGCCTGCTTACTTCACAGTCCTCTACAGTTACAGGCAGCCATATCATAAAGTCCCTTTTGTTTTAGCTGGGAAATATTTCAGTGTTTGGCCCAATGGCTGATGTGAGAAACTGGTCCAGAACCTCCGTATTCTAAGCAGAAAGCTTCCAATTTCCAGAACAAGTGTAACTCACGGCCACTTTATAGTCATTTGTTCTCCTGCCAACAATGTCCTCCACCGATATAACTCTCCTCCCTCCCTGGTGTTTATCTCGGGATGTACTAATAGACTGCAGTCATATACTTTCTCTGCATTTGCACTGTAGGACAGGTTTTCTCCATCTCCTCACAAAAAATCGACAAACTCTGTATCCCCCAATTCTTCTCATGGCTGTCCTCTCATGCTTTTCATCTCCTTGCACCGTGTGTGACTACGTGTATGTATGGCATTCCAGAACAGATTTTTCAAGATACCATCCATACCTTTTGCTGTGTCTGCACCTATGTGTGTCTATCGATCCAAGTTAATGTTGCTTAAGGAACAGGTGACACAAAATCAGTTCTGCTTTACTGGACATTTCTAATCCAAGCAAGTGTTTTATGGTCTAGTTGGCTGTAAGTGCTTTCTTGAAAAAAGTAGACTTAAGTGTTCACAGAAACTGAAGCACTTCCTTCATTTTATGTGAATTCGAGGACAGATCTACAGGGGGTGACCCTGTATGCACAAGCTCAGAACACTGAAAACATTGTGCACAAGAAGGGAGCACCAAGGGCAGGATCAGGCCTTTGTTAGGAAAGCCCTATTGGCTACCGCAGCTTCTGACAGTAACTGATGTCTTAGTTTGAGCATTACACGCACTACTTAGTAGTTTAGGTTTTGATGCTTAGCTTTTCTAGTGCTGTCAGAAATGAAAGTTATTTTGCAAATCCTACCAAAAAAGGACTGCAGCTATGCATTTTTAAAGTACTTAAAGTTGGACAGAGAAGAGAGGTAAACTAATCTGATTTGGACAGAATGCATATCAGTAAATCATATATTACTTTTATTTTCTTTTTCTGTAACTGCCTAATAAGAAACAGATTTTGAAACACAGTGTTTTATGGAGTTTTTCCTGCATTGTGTAACAACTTTGAGACTTTATATCCTCCCTTAATTCTGCTTGTTATAAACACTGTAAAGACTTGTGTGCTTTTTCTGTTGTTAAAGTTGTTGGCATGATGTACTGATGAAAATGCATGTATCGGTTCAGATTTATATCGCGATGATCATGTTGTAAGCCAGCTTTAGCATTTGAGTAGCTTAGGTATCTGTAGTTTGATGAATAACCTGTTCAAAATTATCTGTTTGGAAATTGAAATGGGATTTAGCAAACTTGTATTATTTTAGCATGTAGTTTGTGTGATCTGTAGTGATAGAAAGTGTGTTTTCTGTTTTAGAAACTAACAGAAATGAGAAACATGTTATGACTGCAATTAATCATCTCCAGTTTGCTACATTTGCAGAAACTGTTTGTTGCAGTTATTATGTCTACAAAACACACGCCACTTTTTATCTTTTGTGTCATCTTTACAGCATGCCTGCATTTTCTCTGAACTAATTTTTTTGCATTTCAGTGTCTTAGATAACATCTTATCTGTACCACTGTGATGTGCCTTTACATACAGAACCCTCATCAACTTGAATGAATTGAAAAATGTCTGGAGAATATAGTATAAAAGCTCTTAAACTTAGTATAGTGGTGCCCTTAAGTTATTGTTGACAGTTCCATCAAATACGCAAAATATTTCACTTTAAACAGCCAGGAAGGTGAGGAATGAGAGTACTTTTCCTATTGTCTTTACTAGTCGTTGGTTGCACGATATATAAATTTATACATATATAGATTTGTCAAAACTTTGTGTACTCCAAAGTACTCTGTGACAGCATACATCTTGCAGAAGCATGATAACCATAGGTTTTCTTTCCCTTGCCAGGACAAATAATGATGAGCTCTGGGCCAGTAACAGTTAAGATATACAATTATTTATTTATCTAGCAGGTGTAGAAACTCAAAGACTACCTTTTTTTATAAGTTACACTTTCTGTTTTCAACCCTTATCAATGTAGTCTATAATTTTAAATCCTACACAATATAATCAGTGGGGTGTATGCATGGCCTGTACAAAAGGAATCTTGTGTGTTTACAGGAAAGGGATACTACTGACATTACCACCCTTCCACAATATTGTCACCCTAAACTCAGGCCTATTCTATAGGTTTAATATGCAGAAAGTACAGGATGATGGGGTGTGGTGTTAGATACAGAATCTGTAGACATTTGTGAAAAAAACATCCACTTAGATGTTCTTAGGTGTTTTTCTTTATAAGTTCTTAGATGTTGCTGAGTGACTGAAACTTTGCCAAGGCTCAAAATCTCTTCGGGAAGAAAACATGGATGCAGATCCTTGACCTCATTTATTGCATATGTCATTCCTCTTGTTAATTTGGGCACTGATGGATTACCAGCAAAGGCAACAACAAAGTTTGTACTTGTAGAGGTCCAAGCTCAGAGGTCTAGCAAAGCACCTCTGTATTCAAAGTTTCAAAACTGCTGCACCTTGTGTTTCTGCCAATCACCAGTTCCATCTACTGCTGCCTCTGTCCTAACTTCATTCAAGTACTGTCAAATCCTTTTGTGAAAATACACGCAGGCCTAGTCACTCAAAAAAATACATGGCTCCAACCATGTTTTTTGGATAAGGAGACTGATCTGATCCTTATGCCAGTGCCAAACTCTCTGAAAAAAAATCTTCCTGACAGCTCCTGTAAATTTCTACACAGGCAAAGGTTCTCAAGTTATGGAGACTTAGTAGGCGGTAAAAAAAGGGTGTGGGTGAAGGAGAAACATCACCATTCTGCAGTCAAATCCCGGGTGTACTACAGCTATTTAATCTGGTCCCTGGGAGATAACAGAACTGTTAGGCAGTGTGTTTCCCCATATTATGCTATACACAGAGGAATATGCATGCACATGCTCACAGAAGTACAGATATATTACCACAGATGTATACGTAATGAGAAACAATATTAGACTCATTTTGCGCTGCGTTTTTAAATCTGTGAATGAAACGCATGGCACGATCCACATTAATGAGGCCAACAGTGGGAGTCTTTCTCTTGCCAATAATGATCTTTGAAGCAAGTCCTGTAAAACTGAAGTACCTTGAGAACGCATATTCAAGTCAATGGGAGTTGTAGGCAATTACTGTGACTGCTTGAGTTTGCATAGATTTGCTTTTGTGGTTTCATACAGGATGTGGAAGAAATCGGTGTCAAACTGAGTTTAGTCCTTTCTTCTTAAGCCATAGCTTGGTGTGCCAGATCATGCTGCCCTGAAGCTGTCCCTCCCTGTGGTCAGATACAGTGGATCTTTGGCAGGAGAGTTGGCTCAGCAGACAGTTATTTGGCTGAAAGATTGCAGTGACTCTCATGCCTGAAGTATTAATCTGATTTGTCTAATGCCTTATGGTTGTGCAAGGATGTCAAATGTCCACAAAATGCTAGTTCACAGCTGTGCTCCCTCCAGGTACCGAAGGCTGACTATGATGGCAGTGATGAACAAGCTGCTATCTTCACAAAGACAGAAAGATTTTACATTTCTGGATTTTGGTTTACAGATCTTAATTTAAAAAGAAAAAGGCAAATCAAACACAGACCTCTTGACATTTGTTTTTCTTTCAAAGTGGAAGATGATGTTTCAGAGAACTCTAGAATGAAAGGAGATAGACTTTGAAAAATCTTAAAATTCACTCTGAAAATTATTTTTGACAGCTGCAACATTTTACAGTAGTCTTTTGGATACTGGATGATAGCTTCCAAATGAACATGTCTTTTCTTTATTGAACTGAGCAAAATGTCAGTATTCTTACTCAGTTAGAAGATGAGGGGGTCAAGCTCTCCAACCCCTCAGGAACCAAACACTTTATGGTTCAATTTTGCAGGTTCCATCATAGTTTTGGATTGTATACTTGCTGTCATTTGTTGCATGGTGCTTTACAGAAAAAAGCTGTTACTATCTACTATAAAGTAATTGTTTTCAGGCTGCATGTGGCTGTCCAGAAAACAAATCTCTCTATATATAGCCCCTCAATTCTCTATCTTTGAAATACATTTTGATACATTAACCCATTCTGTATACTTAAATATATCTGTAGAAGAAATTGTAATTTTTAGGTATTCATTTTGTAAACACCTATGCACCTTAAATGTATTCATAACTTTCTACTCAGAATATACGTAAAATTATTTTAGAATATTTGGACTTTGCTAAGATTTTTTAAAATTACTTTTAAAATTTACCCCATGCAGCCACTTTGACATCTCTGTGATATCAAATGTGCTACAAAATTTATTGCAGGGTTGTGTTTCTTCTTAGCTCATATGCTTGAACTTAGCTCTGCCAAGTTTTCTCAGAGTTTCTGAGTTTAGCTGGATATATTTGCTCAGATGATTGCTACTTTTATTATGAAGACTTGCAGAAATTTTGTAGCAAATATGGTGGTCTGTAGTTTTGTCACATCCATTTTACCTCTAGAAATGTAAGCTGTTTAAGAGTCTGAGATACCTGAATATACTCATTGCTCACTGTTTTGGAAATTCTGAATAAGCTGTGCGTGTCATGGCTTTAAACCATTTATTAGAGAGGCAAATAACTCTGACAGCTGCATGGGAGTAGATCGGATCCAAACAGCCCTGCTTTGACAGTATGTTCCCAAAGTACTAGTTTTTAAAACTGTGGCTATAATATGTGGCATTTATGTCCAGTTGTTTGATAAACTGAGTGCTTGGAAAGAAGATACTGAACCCTAGCAAGCCTGGATAAGAACAGATAGATAGTGAAAAAGAAAACAGAAATATCTAGTGACCTGTGTCTGTGCCTCTTTCCTGTCTAGAACTGCATTCCCAAAAGTCTGGAAAACCAGCCAAAACCAAACTCCTTCTTCAGCACCGTTACTAAGCCATTATTACTGTGGTTCTGTCTTTATTATTGGTATCAGTTCAAGCTTTCTTTTTTTTTTTTTTTTTTCCTGTGGGAAGTACTATGTAAACAGATATGGTAAAGGGAAATACTGTAGGAGGACATAGTTGGTTGGTCTTTGTGGCAGCCTTGGTAATCTCAGGTCCTGCGCAATGTTTACCAATAGGCTGCTTGACAGGTGTTGGAGGATCACCTGCCACAGAATTAGAGGCTTCATAGAGGTTTTCCAACTTCTTTTTTGTTTACCTTTGAGTCTCATTTACATATTTAATTTTCTAGATAAATCTAAGTTCACCCACTCACAACAAGGGGAATAGAACACTGTTTAAATGTCAACCATTATAGATACCTGACATTTTAACTGGAAGAGGTTTCAATACTGGCAAAGCCTCGACTGGGTCCGGTTGAACCCAAGAATTCAGGAAAGACTGGACAGGAGGTAAATTAATTTGGGATCTCTGAAACATGACTTCTGTTGAAAGACTGAAGAAGTAGTGTTGTTTGTTCCCACAAAAAGACATACTAACCTAAGTTGTAAATATGCAGAAAACATTCCATGAAGGGCACAGTTTGTTCTCCAGATCCACAGCTAATGAGTCCAGATTATGGTACATCAACTAGGCTGCTCTTTCTAACAGTGAGGCATTGAAATAGAGTGCCTGGGAAGGCTCTTGATTATTGGAAGAATTTCAGAACAGGATAAATATACATCAGGATTTTCACAAGTTACCCTGTCCAGGGACAAGTGAGAGAACATCCCAAAGCATCTCCCAGCCTTTTATTTCTACTCTTGCATATCTGCGTGTTAACAATACAACTCTATCTTAAATGTGGACAACTTACATTCTCAAGCCATGCACAATAGATCAGATCCAAATAAAACTCCTTTGAAGCAGACTGAACACTGCATTGGTCTGAATCTGAACTCAGTTTACCAACAATTTGGTATTTGCTTAGTTTGCAGTAAAACTCCTGATAAACCATAATTAAGTCCTTAGCTTGGAAATTAATGCTGCAAGCATTCCTTGAGAGGAAAAGCAATGTCTTGTTTCCAACCCTCCACAAGATAAGGTAGAGAGAGAACTACCAGGGAGAAACCACACTAGTTTATCAATTCCTCATTTGCACTGATAAGAAAGTAGTAATGGAGGATTAAGTGAAGCATGTTTTATCCCTTTGTAAGAATATTTTGGTTTAGTGTGAAATATAGGTTGTGGAATTTTCATCCATGCTTTGAAGCATTCAAGATCTGACTGACAAAGCTGTAGGAAACCTGACCTGAACTCCTGCTCTGAGCAGGAGGTTGGACTTGTTGGATGATTTCTTCAGGTGCCTTCCAACATTACTGATACTGTTATTCTAGCCTATGATAATTTACTAAATATAGTAATAAGAGATCACTGATTGTTCTTCAGCATCTATCACCCAGCTCTAATACTACTGCAGTCCTTCCTCGCTCTGTTAAACTAAACACTTTTGCAAAATACAGTACAGCTAAAACATAAAAGTCAAAGCAAACAGGCACTTATTACAACAAATACAGAAAACAAGAGACCCTAAACCTTGGAAATAACACCAGTCAAAATGTCCACGCACACCTTGCAAAAGAGTAATAGATTTGCCAATAAGTTTACTGTAAACTTAGTTCCTGAACATTTTGTATTTTACCCTAGAATTTATCTGTCACACCACTGATAGAAATCTTTTATTTAAGGAGACATTTCTCAGGTTTATGGAAGGTCTGTTTTTTTCTTCTAAATTTTCTTCTGAATTTCCTTCATGTGGATGTTTGCATAGTAGTTAGAGAAAACAAAAAATAAGCCTTTCATTTCAGAGCATGGTCAGTGCCAAATTATTAGCTAAGGCAGTATAGCCTATAGCCAGGCACTTAAGCAAAAACATTTGGGAATTTTATCAGCAATAGAAGACATTTTGGAAATGACATAATCTTGATTTTTAGTTCATCCTTAGGTTTGTGCCTGATTTTCCACAAGATTGTTGCTGCTCTCTCAGCAACATTCTCTGACTCTGCAGAAACATGCATAGGAGAGCAGCATCATCTTATGAAATTTTCTGTATTACTGAGCTCAGTAAACAACTTCTTTTTCATTCTGCAAATAAAGAGCATGTTTCAGCTATACTCAGATGTGGTCTCAAGCTGTAATTTTGGACATGAATTCAGATTAACTCTGAACATTTCCCAGGTTCAGGGTTTTCATATACAAAATGCTGGTTTCAAGTCCACTTCTAATTTTAACCACACTACAGGTGTGCGACTATACATAAAACTGCACCAGCACAGACAAATCAATACTTCCACCTGAGCCAGGGCACCCATGCCACCTGGCATCTACCAACACCCAGTCCTCCCAAACACTGCCCTGTGGGTCATACATGGGGGAAGAAAACAGACCTTCAGGAGACTTAAGGAGAACAGAGACAACCTCTGAGATGGTTTTACATAGCAGTCATGTTACTTGTACTCCCAAATGCCTGATTATGCCATTGAGGAGATTAGAAGAGCAAAAGGTAGGGGAGAGAAGGGAGTCTTTCAAATAAATGACAAACAAGAAGGCTGTCCCAGAAGTCTGAAGGAGGTTGCTCATTAAGGTAGAAAGGCAGCTTTGGTTTTAAACCCAAAATTTATAGTAGTCATTCCACACCTGCATATTGTATTCCTCAATGCAAGTTAGAGCTCTGCTATTTGTAACATATTTCTCTAAGTTCTGGTTAAGTTAAAGTTTAACAGATAAGAGCTATATGACAAAACTGCACTGTTATCCTCATAAATTTTGCCAAGAAACATAAAAAATTCCTCCTGTAATGTCAGGTCCTCCCTAGGTCTGATTGACTGTACCCTTTACACGAGTACAGACCACCACCAGAATGGCCATGCTCGCTTTTGTGCTGCGCTTGCCACTTGTGGAAGGAAGCTTTTACACAAAAAAGGGAAAATAGAGAATCCAGCCGGCAATCTTCAGTTTTCCTTGAAATGGTTACTTATGTAGATTTAGGTGTTTGATCCTGAGATTGTGAGAGGTGAAATACATACCCACCTGTATTCCACTTGTGACCGGCATAGAACTTTCTCAGGATAGGCAATATCCATATCTTTTGAGATAAGAGTGCTGTTACACATATAAAACTAACTGCTCTGTGCTAGTCGTTTTTGCATTAGTGACCAAAGTTTCTGTTGGTTTTCTGTTTATCCCAGACCCCCTCTGATCTAAAACACAACCAAAAGCTTCTTGTCAATGCCCCTTCCTCTGTGTGACCCACACCCAAATGATACTCCGAGTCTCCCCATCTCTGTTTAGTGCCCTTAGAAGACAGGGATCTCTGATGAGATAGCATGGCACTCGTGGTCTGAGTGCCAGACGTCCTGTACACTGGGGAAGGACATAGAATCATGGAATTGTTAAGGTTGGAAGAGACCCTTAAGATCATCCAGTCCAACCATTAACCTACCGCCACCAAGTCTACCACTAGACCATATCCTCAAGCACTGCATCTACCCGTCTTTTAAACACCTCCAGGGATGAAGGATAAGGTGGTCTCTAAAGATAAATGCTGCATGCCTGCAACCAACAGCCTTAGCAAATGAGATCAGAGCCAACAGTCATGCAGGGTTCATTAGCACAGTCCCGTGTACAGGACCAACAGTCTGCTTGTTGGACAGTAATGAAATCTCTGGTAATTAATAGCACTCTGACTCTTAGGCCACTGCTAACACTCCTATTAAATTAAAAAAAATGTTTATCTTGCTGGTATCATTTACAGCAGTGTCCTGAGCAGAAAGTCCTAATTTTATGGTTAGTTAATGATAAATTGTTTGCTTGTAAACTAGACTGAATCTACTTAAACGGAAGATATTTAAATGGAAGACTGGAGACACTTACTATGAACCCAAAAAGTGGTGGTACCAATGTAAAACTACTGGAAATACTCTCTTTAAAGTAATGTTGGTGTATATATGAGTAAATAGTACATTCTTGCCTGTAGCTGATTGAGACAATATATCCAATATTAGTGTAAGTGGGTACAGCTAATGAGGGCTGTACTGTTTATGCTGAGGTCACAGTGTGACTCACATTTCATGTTTGTTTGCAAAGTTGGAGAAGAGAACAGGACTTTTAATTTATTTTTTTTTTTAGAATTAACATAATTTTAACTCTCATCTGCTTTCTTCTGAGCTCCCATTCCTGATTCAGCATGCATGAGTTCTCTAATGAAATCCAGATGTCAGACGAAAAAACAATAACCTCTCCCACCCATCTGGTGGATCAGGTTTCTCAGAGATTGAAAAAAAAAAGAATCAGGAGAGATTCCTAGAATGTCTGAAACTTCAGGTTTCAGTGTGTTTTCAGAGAGCAGAATGCAGTGGGGGGATGGGTTGGAGGTAAAATTGATTGGAAGTCGAGATTTTTGATGGAAAAGTGAGAAGAAATTGAGTGGTTATCAGATAGTCTCAGTCCTAAAGAGACCCAGTATATAAAAAATTCAGTGCTGCTTCTAAAAATAAAAAAAAAAATCACACTGAGCATCATAAATAACAGTTTTGAGTCAGAAATAAACAGGTAATACGATGCTAATTATTAAATTGTTTTAATCCTTGGCTTTACTGTTTCAGGGTCCCAATCAGTCCAGAGACTCAGTAAACTTGGGAGGACAAATTATAACATCAGCCCCCAATTTACTTTGGAGGATTATTTGAAGAATCTCACAGCTGTGACTCTGGGCTTCCTCTCTGTCACTGCTTACCTTAATCCTAGTTCTAGGTTGAGCTGTACACAAGGTTCCCAAGCCCTTTCTGAGGACAAGTTTTGTGCTCAGGGGACAAGTTTTTCATAGCCTTCAACTTCTTTGGCAGCCTCTTTCTAACTGAAATCCAGCTGTAACTTTAGGCTTTCTCCTTCACTCTGCCCTAAAACTATACACTGACTATAAACCTAAGCTTTAGACAGAGCAGTCCAGTCATTCCATGACTGAAGCTTCACACTTTTTCTCTGTACTACTTTTTGTTTCTGGAATGTATCATAATCCTTGAAATTTGTTGTACCATAGGCATGAGAAGAACAGGTCAAATTTTTGTACCAAAAGATTTGGGCTGAGTAGCCAATTGGAAAAAGAAATTTGCTTCACTTTTAGAGGAAATACTTAGCAACAATCAATTTTACTCAAGCTTTTTATGTGACTAATTCAAAGGAACTTTCCCAGTAATTCTCAGACAAGTGAATAATTGAAATAGAAGTGGTGTCTTCTGGACTTCCAACATTAGGTTGCATCGGGGTTTGCTTTGACTGAGGCGCATGCTTCCATAGGCACAGATTGCGAGGCATTGCGAGCTTCCCTCATTTCAACTGTGTTTGATTTAATACACACTATAGTTTTTATGCTACTTCTGCAGGTACATTTCCACAGCCATGCTCGTCTGGATTGGCAGGATAGAAAGAAAAGGTTATAGGTTGCTTTGCCAACTCTGCTGCAACAGCAGACTGGTCTTCTACACAGGCACTTCCCTATCTGTGGGCAGTGGGTTGATGGCCCCACTATGAAGGAAAGGTCCCTCTTGGTCACTGTTCTAATCACTAATGTTCCCCTTTGATATCATTTAGCATCCAGGAATTCCCAAGATGTACAGTTGTGGTTTGTTTTCACAGTCTCTTCCCAGAGTGTGTCTTGTGCATGTAATAGAGTGTTTATGTTTAGTAACTGTGTTTTTCAAACATCAGAAAAAGTAGGTCAGGTGTATGTACCTTGCACTTGGAATGGGAGAAGGCTCCTGGGGAGCTGTAGTTCCTGTGAGAGCCTGCAGCCTTGTCTCAGCTCAGCTTGTAATGTGGGAGTGCACCCCTTTGCCTATTCTACTAATGAGGGCTACCCTGCTAGAAGAGGTTTCCAAGTCAGTTCTGTCCTTGCCAGAAGCAGGATGAACAAAAAGCAGAGTGGTCAACAGAAATGGCCTTCTCAACAGCTGCACCTCTCCTGGTCATGTCTGAACATGGTGCCTGCTGACAGGGGCAAGTTCTGCCTCTGCTCCATGCTGGCTGGCTCAGGCTTCTTCTGATTCAAAAGTCCTGTGACTGTACTGAGATCTAATACAGCTTGTGGATTTGGATTTTTCAAATGTCACAGCTTCACATCTCAATGTTGCACTGTTTTCCATGGAAGACTATGTTTATGCCTTTTATGATGGAGACAAACCTTCTGATCTCCTGGAAATAGAGCAGAATTACTCATGGGTGCTCTTTAGCAGTAGTTCAGCCTCAGCACAGACTCCAGAAGCTGTCTGCTGTCAGACTGAATAGGGCTACTGAACATTTCTGCCTCTTTTTAAATAAGGCACTCTGTAGCTACAGGCACTTCAAAGTACTTGTTCACTACTATGTCTTTGGCCCAGGTTATCAATCTGTTCATTATTCATGAGCTGGTCTTATCTGAACCCTGGTTCAAATTGATGATTGCTTGTGATGATGAATGGTTAGAGCTGGGTGCAGTTGGCCTTCTTTGCGTTGGAGCCTGTGTTGTTTTAACCGGTTCATCTGGTGGGTGTACACAGACATTCAACAGCATCAATGTGCACAGAAACCACAGCACGGACCAGTGGTAGAGCTGTCATCAGTCACTGCTCTTGGGGTGAGGAGACTGATCCTTTCCATGAAGGGTGCAAAACACCTCAGTGCAGTCTCTTGGACCTTGCCCATTTTTCTCAGGAGGAACAGCAGTATCTTATGAAAGCATCGCTCTTCATAAACATTTCTTTACATGTCTTTTCTCTTTACTCCATAGTCTTCTCTTGCAAGCCCCTAATACATTTGATAGCTGATAAGGGCCAAAAGCAGAAGCTAGTAGAGATAAGAGTCAGGGAAGCGTGAGAAGTGAGAAGACAGCTGTTGTCTGAAGATGGCCAGCTGTTAAAAATAATGAGGGGACAATGTACAGCATCACCCTAAGGTTAGTTGACAAAGCACTTGGTCTAACTCCCACCTTTCTGGAAAAGACCTGCTTGTTTCAGAAGAAGTTTGAGACTGATATAAGCAACTTTGGATGGTCATCCTTCAGAATCCAACTGTCTTGCTCCAGCAGAACTAGTGGAGCATGTACAGAGCAGGGTACATGTCTGACCCTGCTGACCCCACCGTCTGTGTTCTGTCATACCTTCTCTTTATATCACCTCCATTCTTGAGATTCTTTCCCAATCAATTCCCCTCCTTTTCCAGCTGCTATAGTTAAATCCTTCGTTCCTTTTCCAGAGTACCTAACATCAGTATTTTGAGGCATTCAGCCTCCTTTCCAAGGGGTTGTCAATTGGTGTAGGAGAATCAAGGCTGAGGAATGGGTGTTTGGCACACTGATACAGACGCAGTGGGAAACGGAAAGTACAGCTCTTGTATTCCTTGTATACAGTTCCCAGAGGCACAAGCCTTATCTAGCTTTTCCAAACTTAACCTTTTTTTTCCTTTCTCTTTTAAGCTCCAGTGGCTGTCATTTCATTCATCACTGTCATTTCATTCATCACTCCAGAAAATACATTGTTTATCTGCTTAGCACATCTTGCAAGTTAAGACACGGTGATTCAATCTCTGGATATTTTTTGCATACTTGTGTGGTTATGTTACAACAAGGAACTTAATGCAGTAAGCCCCAAAAGTTAAGTCTATAGATTTACATCTTATGGAAAGCTACTTGAAGCTTTTGAAAAAGCCCACAATAGGTTTTTGTAGGATTCCATATATCAGATTGCCAGTCAGTAGTTGAATATACAGCAATAGATACTCATTGTCCCCATATAAAATCAACCTATTCTACACTGTTACTTTAAAAACCCAATTCCTGATTCCTTCTCACTTATGCTAGTTCTAGCTGGAATGTATAACTGAATTTGGACATATTAAGAAATACCTTACTGTACATCTCCAGAAGACAAAGCTTCTTGAAGCCCTCCTTCACTTTTCTGTTGGAGCAAGTTACATCAATAAATATCGCACAGAACACCAAACTGTTTTTTCAGCCTTTTCTGCTCAGGTAGCCTTGTTTGATACATACAGAACTTGACAACTATCCTACAGAACACATTTAGGACACCAGTCTATTTTCATAGCATTTATGATCACTTAAGGGGAAAGGAGTTTGGCTTTCACTGAATAAGTCTAACATACTTATAACTGTATATTAACCTTCAGGTTTGCTGCTTAACTGACTGGTAACTAAATTTGCATAATAAGATTCCTGGCAACAAAAATAACAATATTAGTTTACCAGAGATCTTGTGGAAATGTGTTTGCTCCAATATTTGTGAGAAGTGAAGATGGTTTAAGACAGTTCACTAAAGATCAGTAGATGCATAGATTATTCTTCATGCAGTCAGTCTCCTGCACTTTTTGCGGTCATAAATAAATCAAGAAATGGGGTCTTCAGCACATCCATATGAAACTTCTAAAGTTGAAACATCCTTGATATTTGTAAACTTCACCACTGTTCATAAAAAATACCATTTATTCTCCCTGTTACTCTTCAGAATGCAGCTACTTTACAGGAAACCTTCCATGTGATTCTGGAATATTAAATCACAGAAGCAACAAAACTGCTGAGGCTGGCAGGGATCTGGGGAGATTGGTTAGTCCAGACTCTGCTCACCACCACTTGGATATTAATTATCTCCAAGGATGGAGACACTACAACCTCTCTGGGCAACATATGCCAGTGCCCAGTCACCCTCACAGTAAAACAGTTTTTCTTGTATTTAAAGGGAATTTCTGGTATTTCAGTTTGTGCTCACTGCCTTTTGGATTGTATCTCCTCTGCCACTGGATACCCATGAGGAGAATCTGGCTCTGTCTCGCACTACATACCAGCTACACAAAACAATCTGGGGAGCCTCTTGAATTAAGTATTAGGCATGTTGAACAGTTTTCAGTGTGTGAGATGTGAGGATGGCTGTGTGGAATCTTTTTGCCACCTGTGATCCAAAGTCTTGACAGGGTTGATGCTACAATAGCTGATTCATCGGATGTTAAGTCACTTGTACCTAAACTCTGGCTTAGCTCAAAACTGTTATATCTTACATGACACAGTGGAGAATCAGGGTTGCATTTCCAGTTCTAGAAGAAGCTCCTTGAGAGCTACCATGACACAAACCTACAAGTGTATAAGTACATGACAAAGCCCTACAAGTCCCATAAGATTGAAAAAAAGAGTCACGAGAGATTACCAGGTGGAAGACAGCTGTTTTTTTTTTCTCTCAAATACTGAGTACACTCTCTGAGAATAGCACCAGATCAGTGAATTGATAGAATTTCCCCCATCTAAATAGTTGAAATAGAAAATTCATGTGGCAGGCAGTACATTTCAGTTGCCAGAGGTGAAGAAGCTCTGAATACACGGGATTAAAAGATGCAGAAGACCTGAAGTGTAATAATGAACAAAGCAACATTTTGACCACCTCCAATTCCACTTTCTCTGTCCCACTTGAACGGGAGAAAGGGAGAAGAGAAAGAAACTAAAACCAGAACTCCATTTTAAGTGGAATATCTGCACTGGCTTTAGTATTTTCATTAACTTACTGACAGAGAAGGTTCTTCAGCAGGTAATTTGCAATTAGTTCTCCATTTTAAAGAGAATTATAAGACTAAGATTTTTAAAAATATTTACTACCTTTTTTCTGTCCCTTGTTGGGTTTTACCTCACAACCATTCTTAAATTTTTAGCATTGTTTTGTACATTAGGCCTTAAGGCTCAAGGACAGACAAGCGTGAATCTGTTCAAGTCTGTGGGGATGCATCTGTTTGTAATATTGGATGATCTGGCCCACAGTAAGAAACAGGAAAAGCCAGGTAATACTGTTAGCTGAGAATTTCAGCTGGTGTGGCATTCTGACTTTATTTAGCTTCCATGTTTATGCGATGGAAAAAACTCAAATTGCACAATGGGTATGTGAATCTTCACTCAGAAGTGGCAAGGCAACTCCCTTGACCATTTATTGCATTTCATACTTTCCTAGTGTTTCCACATAAACCACACATTTATCATGCTTTACAATGGCCCTTATTGGAAAGCTGTCTGCTTCTTTCTGATACCAGCCCAGAGATACAAGCTTTCAATCCCTGCATCTCAGCTGACACTGAGGCCCTTAGGTCAGATGTGCCAGCAGATCACATGCTATTTTAGGCCATGCTAAAATATGGTTGCATGCAACTTCCAATGATCAAGATCACTGTGTCAGCTGTGACTCTTGATTATTTAATACACCCAAAGCACTGCCCTCTGCAGACCATATTGGTCCTTATTTTACCTTTTTGGCTACAACTCAATGTAATGTTATCAAACTGAAACAAAAGAAAGGTGTAGCTTCAACACCCATGTGTGAAAAATGATCCATTTTTATTTTCAGATTTAGTTTATCTATAAACTGCTTTTGACAGTGGGAAAAAGCACCATGTTACCATCAGTTCAGCTATGGGGATGATTCAGGGAGCAGTGAATTTGTAAAACTGAATTACTAGTCATCACTATGAGCTAGAGTTACAGTCAAAGTTAGAATCATAGAATATCACAGTCTTTCCTCATCAGAAGACACTTTCCCTCATCATAACCATCAACAGTGAGAGCATATCTCCAGCAGAACAGACTAGCATGCACTTGTGGGTTATTGTTCTCTGGACTGTTACTGAAGATACCAAGCTCACGATTCCAGTCCACTTATGGAAAGTTCCAGCCTAGAGATATAGTCAGCATCGAAGTACATTTCCCTCATCCACCTCTTGCAGATAATCATTCACCTTTTGGATATCATATGACAAGATCATATCCTTTCTATATGTCAACAAACCAGCAAGCATCCATGTGCTTCTGTCCAGGAGTCTGGGCAAGTTCCTTTCTCTCTACAGTGAGTAGAGTATGTTAATATTGGACAAAAACCACGGTAATCTATTTTACTGCACTGCATCTTAGTTGTACATAAAACCTTAACAACACCATGCTGGCTGAAGAATGAAAAGAGAGGACATATATTACAAAGCAGCAGTATTCTCATTTGCTTTAAAATTCTTTTACCACCAAAACCTTGGCCTCCTGCATTTGACCTCACTGCAACAGCATTTGCCAGATACATCGTGCGTTGTTGGGTACAACAGACATCTTCCTCTTTTATAATTTTCTGTTCCCACTCTATTCATCCTGTCCAGAATACGTTGTGTGAGCAGTATTTTTTTCCTTAGACCAGACTGATCATGGCATGCATGCTCTGTTTGTGTGGAGCACTGATTGCAGTGTGACCTCATGCAAACATGAGCAACCGACAGATCTCATGCTTCCTGGAAGGAGCCCAGATAGTGCTTCCCAGTGAACAAGAAGATGGAGGAGGAAAGGCAACAGCAAGAAAATACTGAACTAAGTCCCTTGTCTGCATGAAGAAGATAACTGTATATATTTCTAGTGAAACATAGTCTCAAATCCTTCAATAGCTTGCTATAGAGAAGGAGATGGAAGCAGGTCCAATCGTGCTTCTCTGCTAGGGACACTGAAAAGCTGCAATGACGACTTTCGCTTTTGTTGCTCAATGGCTTTATCAGCCATCATTCCAAAGCAGCATCTCTCTGTTTTCCTGGCAAACAATCTTGCATACAATATGCCTCACTTCTTATTTTGATTTGCTGTTAGAAGTAGTAAAGCAAATTTAGTTATCAATGAAACAGTGGAGTTTAAAAATAGCCACTGGCCTTCTTAGATTGTTGAAGGGACCCCTGCACGCCCTGTTCTCAGACTTTGTCCTTTGCAATTCTCATACACAAAACAAGGAACTATGGCTCTATAGACAAGGATCTCAATATTAGTTTCTCTAACTGCATTGGTGATGTTTTCTTTTTCTGTTAATCTTCGATAGTCTGCATAACATATCAGTTCACAGCATTTGTCAAATCTGAAGCTCACATCCAATAAGTTTCTATTTAACCAGCATTATGCTTACATTGTCACAAGGAAACAAAATAAGAAGGAAGATCATACCATGATTACCTGACTCAAATTACGCATTGCATGTTTTGTTACTTGGAAACAGCACAATACATGCTCTTCCCTTAAGGTACATTATCTCCAGGGAATGTATCATTATCTCTTTAGCGCAAATTACCATAAATCTTGTATGATTCTGACTTGTACAATCCAAATCTGTCGTGATTTAAGTAAACACAAACTTTAGCGGCTGCAAGACATCAAACTTCAACCTACAAATCCACTGCCTTACAGCCCAGCTCTCTTCATACTCCTACTGACAGTCCTAAGTGGTTAAAATCTAAATTAAGAGAACAGGCAACACCCAAAGAAAGACCGTGTGCGTATGTGTACGCACACGTATGTGCGTGGCTGGCTGCGAGGGGACAGCGAGTGCTGGGGGAAGGCAGGCCTGGAGAGAGAGCACGCTCACTCGAATTCCCGGAGAAGGAAATCAAACGTAAAGAGCAGAAGAGAGGCTTCCTGCCAGCTGTGCAGAGCTGCGCAGAGGGATGCAGTCTTCCTTTTTGTTTGCTGACCTAACAGAGAACTTCCCTTTGCTGTGATTTGCCAGCCAAACATGAACTCCTATGAATGTCTGGCTTACCAGAAAACACTAGCACACATTTATATATCTTAGAAAGAGCTGTAGTATGGTCACTGCTCACGCGTTCACTCTACTAGCATTGTTCTTCTACAGTCACAAAGGTCTCTAGTCCCACAGGGATGAGAAATATCAGCAATGGAAAATATAACTACTTTACACAAAAGAAATAAACAAAAGAAGCATTCCTAAAATATATCATTTTTTCTATGAAAGACACTGGTATTTCTCATGGCATCCTGCATACAAAATCCACTAGTAATGCTTAGCCTTTATACTGCAGTGTCAAGTGCTGCACTGCATCATCTTTAGGCCAGACTGTGGACTAATTTTAAATACTTTTGGCCCAAAAACTGTTCTTTGAAACTGCCTCACCTATGAGAGCCTAGACTGTTGAGTTCTGCTTGTAAGTTATGAAAATACGATAAGCCTAGAGATAATCCCATTCACTGTTTAGTGAGGACTGTCCCATCTGCTATTGTCTTTGCAGTACCACGTATTCACCACAGAAATACAACAGAGAGATTGTGCATGGACCTCCCCAGTTTAGCTGCACTGTGCAGTATGCTAAGGAATTTCAGCCACAAAGAAGATCCTTTTTTACAAGAAGGCGGTAATGTGCCCTTAGAATCCATTCGCATCACGTAAAACAGAGCTGTGTTTGTTCTTCTAATGGACTTAGCATGGAGCATCTTTCTAGCACAGTCAGAAATATATTCCTTGGCTCTACCAGTTTGCCCCAAGGCACTGCAGTACCCCACACATTCTCCCCAGGGAATTTGGGCTTTTCAAAATCACAGCCAGGTCCTCCTCAGTAAATGCATGTGTCCCTGGAACTGCCATTTAGCATGTTGCTGCTGGCTACATATCCTAACCATGGAATATAGCTTGGAAACAGCATGGAGGGTTTGTGTATTTAATTTAAAGAGTGACTTGCTACGTGTCTGTAGTTAAACAAAGTCAATAATTATTCCTTATTGCATTGAGAAGGGGGCTGTTTAATGGGAATCATGTAACTACTTCAGTTGCATTAAACCATTTAAAATAGTGACCTCTAAGGCGAGCAAAACACCATGACTTTTAGTAACTGACACTGAAGTAGTGGAGAAACTCCTGGAGAACTTGACTTCCACAGAGGTTCACCAAATCAGGAAGCTCTTCCAGCTTGCTTTCCTTTCTTTGGGAGTTACAGCACTCAACTTTGCAGTCTTGTGTTCTCAAAAATGTATTTTTTTCTTCTGCAGGTCATCATTGGTTTTACTAGTTGCAGATCCTGTGAGTTAATTTTTTACTTTTAATAATCACAGACATTGTGCACTTTAAAATCAGTTCTGCTTATTGTCTATTACAGGCACAACAATAGAACATAACAACTTACGTGGTTGGAGAGAGTTAGGCTGACTGTGAACTAGCTGAGGCGACAGACTGAATCCCAGCCAGTTTCCTGCACAACAGGCTTTTCAGATAGTTTTGTTTGCATTTTGTCTTCTTGTAATGGGTAGCACATTAATTTGGATGTGAGAGAATGGTCTTGTGGTTTAAGCTCTGAACTGGGATTCAAAAAATCTAGGTTGAATGCTGACCAGTTGTGTGAACTTGGGTTAGTGATACTGTCTGCCCGTGTTTTATAGACACTGAACTATGGCAAAATCCCATCTTATCTATTAGAGACTAGGTTCTCGTGGGCAAAGTATTTTTCTATAATTTTTTACTAGAGCTCCTATTGCACTAAGAACCTTTACTTAGCAGTAAACAATAAATAATTTTTAGACAAGGGCTGAAGAACAATTCATCGCAGCTGGTCTCAATGGGTCTGGGGAGAAATGTGTCAAGTTAGCACAGCTGCCATGCCACAGGTTTACAGAGCACTATTTACAAAAGGCATGGGAAACCAAAGAAGAATTAAAATATGGTTCAGAGCTAAGTGGAACCTGGTTTAGCCTCCTCCATGTGCCAGGTGGGGCTGGAATGCAGAGAACAGTTTCATGAGATTTTCCTACTTCTGGTCAGGCTAGAAATTTTGCAAGACCAGACTCTCTCATGGTATTTGGCACTTTTGCTTCTGGTTTTGCATGAGGCCTGGAGGCAGAGCCACGTGAAAACACTAATGGAAAAAGCAACTTCTCTTAATCAGTTTGATTTTCAGCTACAGCCTGAAAGATTCATGTTCTTTATCATGCTTTATCTATGCCCAGCTGTTACTTGCAGGTCTAAACTTTTTAAACTCACATCTCCTTCCTTTGCTGCTGTAAAGGTGTAGCCTCACACACAATCCTTCACAAAACCTTAGGAAGAAACTGAAAGCGTAAAATGAAGTCTTAAGAGAGATTAATTTGAATTGAAATTTCTGCTGTCCTTAAAGCCAACCCTGAAACTGCTCTAGCACCACCACATACTTTACCCAGGAACTTCCCCACTTGAAGCCAGAACAGCGTGGCTGACTTGAGCATGGATTTCATGCAGCCATCATAGTCAGTTAGAAGACTACTATAGCTGATAACATGTTCTTCACAGACTCTCAAGAGTAATCCTACCTTCTTTTCCAATTCTCAAACTGTCATCATCTAGAGGAAAAATTCCTGCCTCTCTCTGTGAGTTTTTACCAGATCTAGCATGACAGGCAACTTCTCACAAATGGTTAACAATCACGTTTATACCAGACCTTTCTCCTTTGGAGATTTACCCTCCATGTAATGTACAGAATTTCAGAACAAACAAGGCTTAACAGGAAAGGATGTTTGGCCCATTTACCAGGAAACTTTGCTTCTACACAAATGAACAGAGAACCTCTACGTTTTCCCTTTGACCAAGGAGATGATCTTGACTACATCTAGAAATCAGAAAAAGAGGTTAAGGTCACATTTCCCCTCCACCCAATTTTTCTGATGACACTGTTCCTATGAACTTCATATCTAACCTGCCTATGTCTGTTTGCAGCATTACTCTAAATACAGTGATATTTGTGCCAGCATGCCTGCCTGATTTCTCTCACACCCTGTTTATCTGCAAACACTTGTTCAGCACAATCGTCTGACAAAACCAAAAGCTGAAGTTTGGGGGTTTTATAGTAAAAAACCTTATGGGTTATTTTTCTGGAGTGGAGAGTAGGGGGGATAGATGAATGGACTGAGCCTTTCAGTGTTTCTTCAGAGTAGCACAGACCAGTGCCCTCACCTAATCGTTCTCACCCCACAACACATGTATGCATATTAGGGTCTGTCACATATGTTCTCAGACTGCGTTCTGGAGACAGGTGATAACCATACTCTGGAACACTGAAATTTCATTTAGTCTGCAATTTATTTCTTGCTTTAACTACAGCTGTTTCTCGGATGATAAAAATAGGTTCTGGTGGTATCTCTGCCTATTTTGATTAAAACAAGATGTGTGACTAGATGCTGTTCTGACCTATATAATCCAGAATAAGGGAAAGGTGAAACAAAGTTTTCTTTCTAGCAAGACTGTGGGGAAACAAACAAGCAAGAATCAGGCAGTTATGACCCAAACTTTAAAGCCCTTTCAGAGCCTTTCCTGGAGTTTGCAAATTGCAAACTTCACTGCACTGCAGTTGTCTCAGCACCTTTATTTGCTAAATACATATTAATAAAAAAAAGGTTTGTGCCATGAGAAAACCATTAGCCCAAAGGGAAGCCAACAGTTGATCCCTGTGACAAGCACAAAACAGCACTGCATAGTTCTGCACTGCTGTCAGCACACCAAAGGAGGAGCTAAGGATTGGAATCAGGTCTGGCATCAGCGTGGGCAGCAGTTACCACAAAACACTGATCACTGTGTCAGGCTTCAGCTGGACTCACCAGAGCAGACACTTGCCCAGCTCTATTCTGTTCCGCATGGGTGTTCTCAAGGTCTGTGCTTCTCTCAAATTATTGTACCATGCAAGATTTGGAGAACTTCCACGCATTCAGAGCCAAGTTCATAATAGTCAGAACTGTAAAGGAGTAGGATGGAGGGAAGTTCATAGTTTGGTACTGACAAACTTTGTACTGTAACAAGAATGGTTAAGCCTGGGCAGAGGGTGGTAAACCTAGACTTAAAAATGCATACGCCATCTACCCTTGGAGCAGATGGAGGGAAACACTCTGCACACTGCCATGCTAGTTCCAGTACTCATGAATTTCCTGTCTACAGAAATCTTCCTTATGGGACTTTCTGTACTGTTTCCAAACCCTTGCAGCAATACCTTCAAAAGAAGATGTCAAAACTAAGATTCCAGAAGCAATACTGTGCTTCGTCTCAAATATCTCTAAGTATTATTGGTGTTACTCTCTTTCCAGGTCATTTGAGTGGTGCAGGACAAAAGCAGCAATTAAAATTTAGGAAACAACATGAGGCCAGCTACAGAGGCTCAAGTGCTTCTGCAGTTACATGCCTCAAACTTGACTACTGACCTAATCAACAGCTTGTGCTGTTTTTATGTATCGTTAAGTGCTGACTAGGGAAGCAGAACAGGAAAGAGGATAAAATCTTAATATTTGCAAAAGTCTGTATCGAACAGGAAAACTTATACAGAGCTCCCACTGCATGTTTGTGGACCTTTGCTAAGCTGAAGTACAGAGGAACAGAAAACAGACATGCTCAGTTGTACAGGAAAAGTTGCCAATTTATTCTGTACAGCCATGGTACAAGTGATACTGAAAGTCATAAATCCAGATATATCCAAATTCACTTTAGCAGGCCTTGAAAGTTTTTTTTTTAGGAACCTAACCCTGGGTACATATATATGAACCTCTGTGAAGTGTGTCATTGTCAAATTGGATTACAAAAGAGAGATACTGTAGCCCTGAACAAAATGAAGAATAGATCAACTACTATCCCTGCATGGGCTAAACACAAAATGCATCAAATCCTTAACTCTAGAAAAGTAAGTGACTTTGTGTGGGAAGGAGTTAGATCAAATGCCCAGAGCTTACTGATAGGATACAAAAGAAAAACAAAAACCCATAAGGGAAAAAAACACAACCCACAACCCTCAACTTCTCCCCCTACCAGAGTGTTACTTCTATATCCTACACAACTTTGTAACTGGATATCTTTGTTCATGAAGCACCTGTTGCCATTTAGTACTGAACGTGCAATATTGAAAAGAACTAAATGCTTTATGATTTTATTTACATACGGTATTTGTGAAAGCATTTCAAGCTGCCTGGATTGCTTTCTCTTTAATCTGGCACAGCTTTCTCTCACAGCAAAAGGTGCTAAATCATTGTGTTCAGGCACATCTGTAATGTCGTACCATATATAGTAATGATATATTTATTATGTGATGTGGGTGTGCATCTGTCCTAGTTGGTCATTCCTGTCATTGATTTTTAACCAGTGACAGGCTTTTTTGGTTTTATTGTGGGGTTTTTTTTGGCAAGCTTTGGCAAGGACGCAGTGTCATGGAGCTTTAAAAGTTAGCAGTGGCATGGACTTAAGTGGACAAGTGAGCTGATCAAAACCAGGAGATAACAGTGTATATTTATAGGGAGCTACATTTATGGAAACCTATGGGAAAGGCTAGCTACCTTTTCAGAAAAGACAAAAGGTTGCACATGCTTATTACAGCTTTGGAAAGTTTTATAATTTTTTTCATTTATATTCTGAGTGAAAGCTAATTGCAGATGAACTCCAGTTACTCCTATCAGCTCTAATGCTCTATTAGGCTTCATTTCAATATTTTGTTGTTCCTCCAAAGTCTTCAGGACAAATTCTCTCCTGGCTTAACTCCACCAACTGCAATGAAGCCACATTAGAATGGATTTGGCCCTACAGTTTTGTCTCTTTTTTTCCAGTGCTGCTGTTGTGCTTGGCTTTGTACGCGACCAGAATATAAAGATGGCAAGCTTACATTAGAAACAAGTCACTAGAGAAACTGAGAAATCTTTCTAAGCTATTAAATGTCTTCTCACAGGGTGTAAATGACAGCACAGTTCATTTCCTTTCTTTTCAAGATCTTCTGGCGGGAGGACAGTGCTAACTGTCATGTAAACATCAAGTTTTACAAAAGATTTCTTAAAAGTAAAATACTATTTTGTGTTGCTTAGTTCACTTTCCCCATTGTTTATACATAAACCTGAATTTCCCATTACAGAATTACAAACATAAACAATTACAACCCCCCAAAAAGGCACTTTTCAGATGACATCATCTGTTTCAACATGTTCATGGTCTGTACTAATGCTTCAGCTGATACAACAGCCTCCTGGGTTTATTGCTGATCTGTGCAGCAGACCCCTCAAATGCCTTCCTGAGAACACCTGCTCAGTCATCTAGATTAGTGCAGTCTTCCCCTCATCCAGGATTTCCCCCCATGCTGTCCCATTTTAAATGACTCAGCAATGAAGCATCCATGCTTCACACAAGCCAATTCCATATTCAAATTCATGGTTTGCTTTTTTATTTTATTTCTTTTTAGAGAGAACTTCTTCTGTAGCCTTAAGGCACATGGCAGGAAGAGATGGAAACATTTCTTTCTAAACATCTTTCTGATTATAGAGCCCTTTGATCCTATCAGATTTACATTCAAATGAAAAAAAATTAATAAAGAAACAAAGCAAACATGTAATCAGTGGTCACCAATACAACTTGGAGTTGTATCATGCAGGCTAGCAACAAATTAGCATGATCTCAGACACACACATACACAAATATCTGCCTAACAAATTATGTAAAAAAAAAAAAAAAAAAAAANAAAGGTTTGGTTTTGGCTGCACTGTGACACTGAAACCATGTTATCCTGCTAGTGCAGAAAGCGTGGTGACGATGGAGGTTGGAGCACCAGGAGAGCAGTACTCTTCTCACGTGGTGCACCATGCCAGCAATCTCTTTGATTAAGGTGACACAGTGATAAAGTGGTGGCTTAATGCTAGACATGTGCTAAATTGAGAGCTGATGGAGAGTTATAAAGGCACCTAAAACTACACAAGTAGATAGATATTTTAAATACTACTCGTAGCATTAAAGTAATGGTTCCTTTTATGTTGTCACATAGACCTAAATCTCACCTAACCTGCACATAGATATCTGTGCCGAGACAGGTTGCTGCTTTAATAACAGCAGCAACAAAACCAACACTCACTACCACTACTTACTTTATAGTAGCCCAACACTCTTCACTTCCGGTGCCTTCAGTGAGTCTTTACTACCTTGGAATTTGTGTTTGATATATCTACAGAATATCATTCTACTCCTGAAATCTACAGAATACTTAATTATTACTAAATAATAATAAATTATTACTAAAACATCATCTAGATTTTTCCACCAAATCCTCCTACAGTTCCGTGAAGTTAAATACTTGATATATTAAGGCCCTCTTAGAAAACCTGGTGATCACTGGGGTATTTTTTATCTTATGGATCATTTTTCCAAGTTTTATTTGCTACTTGATAAAAATCCTTTTTTGCTTATATCTTAATCTATGCTAGATTAGGAAGAATAGAAGTTCTGAGCAGCAAGAGTTCTGGCCATAATTTGCCTCATTAAAATGGGATTCCCATGGTCTGAAATTTTCATTACCAGCATTTTAGAACCTCAGTGTAGCACTCTAAAGCCATCTCATCCAGCAAGACATTCTGCTTTGATGACTGTGGGGAGCTACTCCTTGCTTAAATATCAGCTACCAAATTCCCAAATCAGTCACTAATAATTTATTTTTCCTAGCTGCAAAAACACCTTTTTCCCATAACAAGTGGTTGCCAAAGAATTTATTTATATTTGCTAGATTCTTAACTTAAAAGAAGAAAACAAAATCTAGTATTTTACTGACACTCGTGGGGCTTTCCCACCCTGCTGGGGATGCCTAAATACAAGCAGATTGGAACAGAACAGGAACAAAGAACCCGTGCTGGAGGAACTTGCTCTAAAAACACAGCTGAGCACACCGAGTTCCCAACACACCGGAGATGCAGACAATAATATCAAGTGAGGATGGAAGCTCTTGCTGTGAAACCTCTTGTCCCCATGCATCTCTAAGAATATCTTCAGAACAGAAGTATTTACACGAAGGCCAGTGCAAGGCTGCACGACTCATATACAGCCAGAGCATGCAACTCCACATAAAGCCTTTTGTGTTTAGAAGGGGCCAGTCTTTTGCTCAGGGAGCCATGTCTTACTGTTTACCCACTGGGTGCTGCCTGCTGCTCCTTATTAGGGCCCCTGCCTCTACAGGCATTTCTTGGTACAGTCAGCACAAGCATTTTTTAACTATTACTTACAAAATGGCAGTGGCTTCCCCAAGGCCATATCTTTGTTTCTTTGTACAATGCTGTGATTGTGTAAATTGTCTTGCGTAAGCACATCAGCCCACTCTGGAATTCATTTTTCCCCCCTTATGGCCTTTCATTGTTGTTCTTTTACGATGGGATTTGTTCTTGTGCCATCTTGTCACAAATCCATTCCTGTGGCTATGTCACTTTTAAGGAACAGCATGGCTAAGTCCAGCCTTTCAACTTGCCAGAGGTCTGGGGAGCAGCTACTTCTGCTGAGTGTGCTGTTGCCAGCAAACTGGATGGGCTCTTTTGCCCTGTCACACAAAACTGCAGAGCTCCCGAAACAATGAGGCGCAAAACAGCCACTTGCAGTTTTTATATGATAGTCCTTTCCTGCATATAGCTCAAACTTCTAAATCTAGTGGTTTAGTGCCTTTTGACAATAGAAAGCTGGGGAGTAAGATCTTCCTCTCCTAGCATGATCAGGCAAAGCAAGCCCTTAAATCTTGAATGCAGACGTTGCAAACCTCGGCACCACATAAGGACATTTTTTCTTTTCTTTTCTTTGTATAAAGAGCAAACCACAAGTGAAAAACAGAGTCTGTGAGGAACTTGGAATTTCATATGAGTAGAGAGTGGCACAGTTCTCTGGAATTTTTTTTTTTTCCCCCATCTCTACCTTAGCTTTAATTCCACTTCAGGGAGGGTGGTATCAGGGTATGAGATCTGTCTCTGGACCCAAGCCTTATTTCCTCATCTGCTAATAGTGAGATCTGGCAAATTGTAAAAGGTCAACCTGAAAGCACATGTAGAGGCTTTTCCATTTTCCTTTGCTACAAACAGAAAGGGGTTGGCTGGCCACTGCACTTTTATGGCTCAGCACGTGAGAGTGCTCATCATCAGGTACGGGGGGAGGCAGCTACAAGACACAGCCTCAGGGTTTGTTACAGACCACATCTGCAGAAGCCCAGAAACTATCCTGATCCATGCTGGCAGCACTGCAGTCTGCCGGATACACCTGCAGTAGCCACACACAGGCCTCAGGACTGCAACAGTACACAACCAAGGTTGGTCGGAAAACAATTAGCTATCAGACTTTCTTAGAAGAAAGGAAAATTTCACTTTATTACCACATGCCACCTAGAAGCATCGAGTCTAATTATGGTTCTAACCAAAGACCCACTGCAAGGGAAAATATAAAGCAGGGTAGGTATTGCAAGGATGTAATCCAGATCGCTGTGTCCTAAATATCTCGGTTCAACATTAAAAAAAAAAAAAAAGACCCACAGAGGTTACTTCTTTGCACTCATACAAAAGGTAACCACATACTCCACTGAATGACCAGTAAGGAGGAATCTCTAAAGCCTGACTGGGGCAACGGACGGTCCACTGGCTTTCAGAAAGCTCTGAAAGGAGCCTGGGTAGATGAGACAATTCAATAGATGGAATTTTTAGATAGCTGTTCCTCTTATTATAATCAGACTTTAATGGATCATCTTTCAAGATGATATTTACACAGAATATAAAAATATTCTGTGTAAATACTCTAAACTATGTACATAAATGTCTTCTGTTAATTATGTTTGTACTTGCACATAAAAAAAAAATCAGCATCCTTAATGTTTGAATGGTATAAATGTTCAGATCAGATATCACAAACCACGAAGCTTAATAAAATATGGGAGAAATGCCCTTCCTATAAATACATTGCATCATCTTCAACACTTCATAATTTAGAAGTGTATATAGCAACTATACTGTCTGGATGAATACAGGGTTATGCTGCCCTGGTCAAGAGAAATTAAGGAGCTGAATGTAGGTTAGAAGTATTATCCTTTTCTTTGAATGGCACAACCTTGATATGATCCCTGAATCTAACATTAGTTTTCATTCAAATAAAACAAATGAGCATAAGGCATAAATGCTGAAGATAAAGTGGAAGCTGCCTTTGTAACAGTGACTCTCCAGGTCTGCCTTGCTCTCTGTTTCTCCCCCTAAATGTACTCAAAACTACTTGTGTGTTTTTCTGAAGAACTCAAAGAGCTACAATCCACATTTCCTAAAAACAAACCACTTACTGGAAGGCTGGAAGTGTTGGTGGTCCAGAAAGAAACATTCTTTTGCCAGCACAGTGAAGGACAACTGTACCAGCTCCTTCTCTTGACATATGTCAGTCTCATTGCTTGTGTATAAGTATCAGACCTAAATGTTTTCAACTCAGAATTGGACCTGAAGCTGAGTGAGGACATGTTTTTCAGGCTAAGGCTTTATTACTGAACCTTGGCTTGTGCTTCTGAGGCTGTGCTTGGCACTGCTGTAAGTGAGACTTGAGTTTGGTCCTCAGCTAAAACATTTTCTGTTGTTTTTTGGTACTAATATTATTTATGTTCATGTTATTTGTGTGTCCCAACACATCGACTTACAGAATTTCAAAGGAAACTTAAAGGAGCACTACAGTGCTAGTTGCTAGCTAAAACTAATGAGTGCCTGCTTCTATTCTCTCCTTGTGGTCTTGCTCCTCACACCAGCACACTTTTTATCTGCACTTGTTTGAAGGTTGAACTAGCAAACAAGAGCAAGATTTTTGTTGGGTTAGGAAAGGAAGATACTGAAAAACAATAAAAATAGGAATTAACCCATTTGGAAACGACCTGATTGACCACACTGATTACATCATAACCTTAGGAAGCTTGGAAATACTCATTCCTATACTATTATATGCCTATAATACTCAGCCTATACTTTGGCTTTAGCTGTAGAAAAAGCCTTGACTGAGCTATTCATCTTGTTCTAAGCAACTGATGGTGGGAACAAGTTTAACTGCAGAACTAACTAAAATACATAGGGGAAACAGGACATAGTCCCTGCTTTTTGCCTTTTTATTTCGAGAAAATCCCGAAATACACATCATTAGCATGGAGAGTTGTCAAGAGAAGATGTGCAGATGATCTGACTGCAGAGATGAAGTATATGTCGAGAGACAGAAAGAAAAGATCACTGGAAAGGTACATGTTCACATTATATGCTTATTAATCGTAACATTCAACAGCGTACTAAAAACCAGTGACGAGCTTTATCCTCCAGTAATAGTTTCCTCCCTGCTTGCCCAGATTGGTGCCTCACTGATGGTCCTCTGCACCTTGTGATGTATTTTATTTTGCTGATCAGAGGGTTTCAAAAGTCTTTATGTAACATGGAAGGAAACAAGCAGTAAAGCATTTTCTAGAAAGATGAGGAACTAGATTTCTGTTTTCTCCCTAGTAAACATGTTGCTTGCCACAGAAACTAAAAGGGAATGGAGCTATAAAGCAAATCCTCTTTTTTCCAGGGTGAAGCTATAAATCAGTTCTCATTTTCCCCTCTGCATCTGCTTAGGCATAAGGATCTTTGAAGGCTCACCCAGAAGTAGCAGTAGCCCAATGCACTTGTACAAAAGGAATTGAAGACCCCCATCCTTTAGGTTGCAAGTTTTAAAACCTGTTACAACGCAGAAGTGAGCTGTCTTGAGAACAAAAGCAAAGACTTGAGGTAGATTTTTGTTAAAACTAAAATTGTGTAAACCACCTTTCTCTCTGTTCTCTTAGGACATGTAGCATGCTCTGCAGGAGAGCAAATTGTTTTTAAATTCTCATTAAAAACTTAACTCAATTTAGCTGAATGTGCATCCAAGACATAGGATGAGCATCGTTGTGAGCTGGAAGAGGGCTAGACTGGCACTTTGTATAGCTATTTGGAGTCTGAGGGATGATTTTTCTGCTCCCTATGTCCCGTAGCACAAGGGATGGGATGTTTTTAGCAGAGAGTGCAGGGCACCAGCAGGGAGTAACAGAATAGAGTAACATGTACAGATGGTAATTTTTTTTTCAAAACTCTGTTAACAGTCCTTAAACATCAATAGTGACCAGCCACCAGGTTTGCATCACCCCCAAGAGAAAGGAACTTCACTTCTTTGAAGTGTTTGAGAGTAAAATCAACCTGTGCCTATGCATATAGGTGAGAAAAATGAATACATAAAGCTGTCAGTTTTCTCTATGTCCTCAGCGTAAGTGAAGGCAAGAGCTACAACTTCTGTTCATACATGGATGAAGATTGCTCAGTGTCCCCTGCTCCTTTCACAAATTTAATTCACTAACCTTCACACCAGCTTTGCTCCTGCATCTGCATCAGCAAAACTAGCAGACCAAAGAGGGAGCTCAGAGCTGGACTAAAGGGGACTCCAATTGTCCTGAGAACTTTTCCAAAACAGAAATCTTGGCCTGGCCAGGGAGCAAAGAAGGCTATGGGAAAAATATACAGCATGCAGGAGGCCAGGAAGGCCTGACATGTAGTCATGCCCTACAGTCGATCACTGCCATGACTTGGAGAGCTACTGACTTACAGGGGCTAATGAGGTCACTTTGAAATTGGGGTATAAAAGCCTTTTTTCCCTTCTTTCTCCTTCCAAGCCCAGACTTACTTGCAATAACATTTTATTTTCCAAAAGAAACAAACCCTCCAGATTTAAAGTAACATATCATACATGAAAGCCTATAGCTAAACTAGAAAATTAATAATGTGGCTTTTTAATTTTTTTAACGATATTAACTTGATACCAACAAGTCTGTAAGTCTAAGGTCACAAAGCCAAAAATACATGCCAGGGCCCTGCTAACTCAACCAAACTGAGGCAGAGGGCTTTCCATCTGCATTAACCTTCATCAGAGCCCCTGCCTGAAGTAACGCATCGTTCCTGCAACAGACTTACATGGCACATGGAGGACTAAGGCATGAACTGGGAAGCTAGGTTCAGTGCAGGTATCTCCCAGGAAGGCAGCCCATCCCAGCCACAAAGCTGTTGTTGCAGAGGGATCTCCCCCATGTGCACTCCTCAGTGTAAAAACAACATTTGAAATGAACATCACAGAAGCTTCTGTTCTTTGAAAATTACATCGGATATCAGCCTACTGGCAAAACACATCAAGTGCAGACAGGGGAGAGGGGGAATACAGAGCGGAGGATGTGAACTTCCAGAGAGCTCAACAGAACTGTTATCATTGGCCCGGCTATTGTGGCTTTAAGTCACAAATTACTTTAAATTGTAAAAACATTGATAGCAAGCCCAGGAGAAGAATCCCCAGAATGGCAGTAAATAAAGAGCATCCTGTCCCTCTTTATGCCACAGTTCGTGTGGGAGGTGATATAAAATCCTAGCTTGGCAAGGGATGCATGTCAGAGTTGATGAGTTGAAAGGATGTGCATGAACACAGACCCAAACAAAGAACTTCTAGCACACAGAAAAGTTACTGCAGAAATTACCTTAGATGTTGAGCAGCACGATAACATTTGCTCATATTTTGGACTAGTTCTCTTGCATTTTTACAGAGTCCTATTACCCTGGAAGCGGCAGGTGGCTTTTGCAAGGAGCATTTGGGCTGGCGTCACGGGGGAAAGTTAAGCTCACAAAGTAGTTCCTTGTCAGACCCCTCACCACCCTGGAAAGAGGACAGATTTCTCTTTCTGTTTTGTCCCAAGTCTGGAGTCCTTTCCTGGGAGTCCCACCTGCTCCTGCAGCTCACATCCCCTGAAACCAGAGCCCATCCAGCAGCTGCGTAAATCATTACGAGCAGGGCTGCAGCAGGGTGTCGAGCAGTTGGCAGCACATGGTGGAGTGACTCCCTTCTCCCTTGCACGCCTCCATCTTCCCCCTAAAGTAAACAGCAGCAGCCCCCGCTGTGAACCCGCTTGCGAAACCGCACGGCACTGAACTTTATCTCCGCCAACGGGCCTCGCAGGGGCCGCTCGGCCGAGAGCAGCTCTGCTCTGTGTTTTCCTGCCGCCTTCCAGGCTGCTGCCAGCCAGGGAATTCTTTCCATAGCTCCTGTGGCCACCCTGGGAAAGGAAGCCTGCTCACAAACATGCAGATGAACGTGGTGGTGCCTCCTTTTTCACGGGTGAGTCAGGTCTGAGATTCTAGAAATTGCTGATACCCATTTACATGCAGTTAACTCCATCAACATTTATCCCATGTTGGGTAGCTTTTATTTTCCCCTAGGAGCTCTTAGCATAAAAAAAAAAATAACTAAAAAGCAAGCCAGTCAAGTTGCAAAGTTCAGTCACAGATCAGAGTAGGAACCTCCCTCTGACCAGATAATGCAAACAATTTTTGGTTAAGACATAATTATAAAAACATGTTGTAGATGCTGATGTGTGTATTTTTAATTTTTTTTTTTTTTCAAGCTGGAATTTCCAAAACTGACAAAAGCTACCACATCACAAGTGAGGAAACCACTCACTTGGTGAAGCGGGGACAGTACAACATTAAATCAGGGGAAAAGAAAACCCTCAAAACCCCAATATATTCATTGAAGCTATCCGTACACAGAAGTGGTGGTCCAAGGATCTGAGCAGTAATGCTCTGCAGATGCCTTGCAACCCAAGTAATGTTTAAAGGAATTCTTAAAGTCTCACCCACACAAGTGATTCTGGTTTAAAGCCAGCTCCAGGAAACAGCACTCTGCAAAGTTTCTCTCATATAATGAATATTTTGGGGTTTTCTCATTATGATGATTTCTAGCAGCCAGAAAAAAGGATGAGAACCCAGCTCCGTATGCTGAGAGCAAGTTTATCCCTCCCCCTCCAAAGATTGCTCTCCAACCAATCACAGAATCACAGAATGTCAGGAGTTGGAAGGGACCTTGAAAGATCATCTAGTCCAACCCCTGCCTGAGCAGGATCACCTAGATTAAATCACACAGGAATGTGTCCAGATTGGTTTTGAATGTCTCCAGAGAAGGAGACTCCACAACCTCTCTGGGCAGCCTGTTCCAGTGATCTGTCATCCTCACAGTGAAAAACATTCCTCCTTGTATTCAGATGGAACTTCCTATGTTCCAGCTTGGACCTATTTCCCCTTGTTCTATCACTAACCAACACCGAGAATATTTTCATTAGACTCATTGATCTTTTGCACCATGACCTGATAGAAGGGTATTGTCTTGAAATTTTTTAAAACTATCTGCAAGCATGGAAACTCCACTCAAGTTATTTATATGACTTCTTACAAAGTAGGAACAATAGCTGTCATCTTGGTTTACATTTTCTAACTCAACAATCTCATTATAAAGGCAAAACTACTGTTTTGGTTGAAATTGAGCTTTCAGGATGGGTTGGGGCTTTATCATTTAGGCCCTTCCTATCTGTCTGGAGATAGAGGTGTGCCTGTGTATTCCCCAGCTTTAAGAAATAAAAGTAATCTATGCACATCAATGACACACAAAGAAAGATGGCTCTCATTGTGATTAGAACTGGAAGTGTATTAAAACCAGGAGAGAAGGAATCAGTTTCTGAGGAGCCAGTCATTCTACCAGAGCTAAGCAGTGTTCAATGCACAGGCTCTTGGGTTTCAGAGAGCTGGAAGACGACCAGGCTAAGGAGTGGTGAGATGTACTGTTCGCAGTCTGCTTGTCAGGCCCTCAGGAGAGAAATCTCAGTTCAGTTCTCCTGTTTTAGTAGAATTACAGCCATCACTTTAGATGTGAAAGTATGTAAATTTATTACCAAGGTAAATTGAACCCCTAATGTTGTAGCAGAGGAGGAAGTTGGAAACAGCAAGCAGCCTGCCATGGGTGCACATACACACACAAAACATCCCAGTTTGAGGTGATTTACCATTTGAGTGTATTTTGTAGGTAGTGCTCCAAAATGCCAGCTGTTACGGTGTGTGCAGCCCTCCTGTAACTGCAGTCAAGGCAGATGCTGCTCACTCTTTGAAATAACTATCACTGACATCATGCCAGTGTTACTCTACCCGTATCTACCAGCTCTGCTCAATCTCTTACTGCTTCTTCCATTGGCCACTTCACTAGTAGGGATGGGGATGCATTAGATACTGGAGGGCTTTTTCCCTAAAATCCAGGAACATCCTGAGGCTCATCTGCTCTTGCCTGTGCTTTTCTACCAGTTCCAGAGAACTGTTTCATGCCACGCACACCATCTAGGTAGAGAAGAAAAAAAGGAAAAAGTATTTCTGCTCTCTCTCTTCCTTTCTTTTCACAGCATGAAGAAAACTTAATTTTTCAGGTCTCTATTGTGGAAAGGTAATTAAGCAAACCATCCTTAGCAGTTTTATGTCAGAGGGATGGTGCAGTCTCTGGCTACAATGCATCACAGGAGGTGTTTTTCTTCTGCCTCCATTATGTATCTTCTTCCAGTTAGATACACCACAACTGAGTAGAGAGATACAAGAACAGTCTCCTCTTGCAGTACAACCTAAAACGTGGTTAGCACAGGACTATGTGTTCAATACATGGCTTTCCACACCTTCTAATGTAGCACTTAAAAATAAAAAATCAGCTCTTTCTGGAACACAATCTGGTGCCAAAGGTTATAGCAAATTCTAGCAAGTAGACAGAAGTTTTCCTCCCTAATTTTCTCTTCCTCAGGGAGTTGTGGTTTCCACGTAAACACTTCTATGAGCAGGCCCTTTGAGACATGCCTGCAAGAATATATATTCTGCCTAACACATATCCACCATATTTTAGCAGCTAAGAAAAATAATTCTGCGGTCTCACTACACTTCACCACTATCACCTCAGCCTGGCTGAGCTAAAAATCAGAATAAAGAGCAAAGTAGCGTAGGTATGTTGAGAGAAAGCCATGGCTGATAACTTGACTGTTGTTTCTGGATTTTGTCCCGTTTTTTGTGCTAGGTTTCTAGCTTGAGGGGACAGTGTTTGAAAACCATGAATTAAGGTAAATCAGGTTAGGGATAACATAACTCAGTACTCATTTACTTCTCATTGCAGCATGGAGCAGTAAGCAGCACCAGCCTGTGACATCCAGAGAGTTCACTCTAAAACTTAGATCATAATTTCAAATCATTCAAAGGACATTTTTCTTCTCTGTTTTTGTGTAGGTTCTAATACACATCGTCTTACTATAGAAGATCCCCTTTGATGTCCATGCACAATCCATAAGCCAAGAGCAATACAGTTAGGGCCTCGGAGAACAAGAGGAAAAAAAGTAAATGTAAGCTTTTCTTGGAAATAATTTGGATCTCCAGCTCCAGACCAGAGAATCTTTGAACCTGCCTTAGCAAACTGTGCAGTGTCTGAGCCCTGCCCAACTCTGGGTTTACAGTTATAGACAGGACAGAATCCAAACCATGGATCTGGATACCTCACAAGTTCCTGGGCATTCAGTATTTCTGGATTCAGATTTTTTTATCCTGAGCCTACTCCTAATTTTTTAAACAAGACATCTTTGAATCTTTTGGTTTGGGTTTTTCCTCTTATGCACTCACAGTGTGGGGCACTATTAAATATCTGTCATGCTTACTAAGCATTACTCACCAAGCAGTGAGTCTGAATCAGAACACCTGGAGATTTCTTCCACAAATTCCAAGCACAGGCTCAAGGCAGTTCTGGGATTTACAATTACAGGATGTTTATCTTTTAAGGTGTGCATATCCAGTAAGCAGGTTCTGAATTCATCTTTCACATAATCATTGACTTTCTTTAACCTCAGCAAAATAACAATTCTTTACTACAGTGGTACAAAGGAGGAGGTGAACAGAGCAGGAGAGTATATGATTCTATGCAGAAGAGCTTGTAGTCTGGTCACTTTGTGACTCCAAGGACTGCAAAATCAAACTGAAGCTTAGCATGACAAGACGGGAACAGAGAGCTTAATGTGACACTCCAAATGAATTTTGGGTTTTTTCTTTTTTTATTATTTTTTATTCCCCTTCAAACAAAGCATTTGCCTGGGAAAGTCCCTATCCCTAGTGGAAACCCAAGCCCTAAAGTAGCTAAAATAGCCTTTTCCTCTCTCCTGTTGGTCTCAGCTTTTTGGAAAGAAGGATTTTTGAGCAGGATATTATGTTGGTTAATGGCACAGGGCAGAGCTTCCAGCGGAAAATACACCTATAGTCATTTTTTATGTTGGTAATGAGGTGGTTTGTGGTCTTTTTTTTCTTAGAGAAGACTGAGAACCAGATCCTGATTCAAATCTTGTGGCTCTTCTTTTTTAGGTAGCTGAGCACCCCTTATTCCCCACAAAACCTACAAGAGATGTCAGGTTTCAGAACAGTGCTACATGCTTCCCAGACATCACTAAAATTTCCAAAGGAAGCTTAGGCAACTGGAGACTTCAGCCCTACTGCCTCCCACCACTGTTGCCTTGCCTTCAGCTTGCAATTCTTCTGGTTTATAGGCATGCCACGTCTGTGTCTTATTCTTTGTGTTCAAGCAATACATCTGCATTTTCTAGTACTGCCCTAATCCTTACTAATCCTTACAAACAAAGCAAAGCAGTACTTGTGTTTTTGCAGTTACTGCTGATTTTATAACTGAACCTTGTAGTTCAGAGTGTTACAATAGTCTGTAGAGCTTTAAAGTAGTAAGGTAAGTTGGGATGTTAACACACCAATTGGTCCCTTATCTATCATCTAGGTCTTTTCTCTAGATGCATATCACTAAAGACCAAGCTAAGCTGTTCTGGCCTTCTACTTTCAGGCAGTGCATGGTATCCTGCTGTGTAACAACCCTGTTGATACTAAAGATATTTCCTGTCATGTTTTCTCCACTGCCAAACACTGATTGTTGACATAAGTGTTTCATTTAATAAATAATACCAGTGTGTATGAGTGTGAGGGGATGATTCAGCAGTGTCAGGGGCCACGTGGCAGCAGTCCTGACAAGACGACAAACGGGATTGCTCCATAGCAAATAAATCAGGCCCCAAATCTAGATGACACAGAGAAACCTAATTTTGCACTATATTGTCCTGCCTTGGGGTTGCATCAATGATGACAACATACTCATAAGCAGCAATTTGTCAGGACAGGCATTTGCATGTGTGATAAAAAGAAACAGGCAATGCCCAAAATCAGGAACAGAGCCAAGTCAGGACACCTGTGTTCTCTTCCCTGCCCTGCATATCTCTTCCATCCATACATTCATGCCTCAGCTTTTCTCCTGTAAAAAAGGATCATGACATTCACCTCTCTAAAACAGCCTCTGGATCTGTGTTACCCTAGAATAAGGCTAATCCAAAACCTTTTCTGTGCGCTATCCTATCAGCCATACCTTTTTAATGCCTTTCTTTAGAATCAAAATAACTGAAATGTACCAACTGTGCCATCTACAGCTGACTGTTTGTCAACCAGTTAAATAGATCAAGCATGTGACAAAACACTCATAGCCAAACTATCATGGTTTAACCCTGATGGCAGCTAAAATAACCACATTGCCATTTGCTCATTCTCCTCCATGGGATGGGGGAAGAGAATTGTAAAAAAAAAAAAAGTTAAGCTTGTGGTCTGAGGAAAAGACAGAAAAGGTGGACAATAATAGTAATAGCAATTTTTTAAATTATTACCGAGCAAATGATGCAAGCACAAGTGCTCACCAACCGAAGCTGATACTCGGCTAGTTTTCAAGCCAACCTGCCTCTCAGCCCACCTCCAGTTATACACTGGGCATCCCTTTGGGAAACTGGGGTCAAGCTGTTCTGGCTATGCCCTCTCCCAGCTTCTTGGGTGCTCCCCGCCTTCTTGCTGGCAGGGCACTGTGAGAAGCTGAAAAGTCCTTGACTGCTTGGCAACAGCTAAAACAACAGCAATATCATTATTCTCAACCTAAATGCAAACCACAGCACTATATCCACTGCTAGACAGAAAATTAACTCTTTCTCAGCCTAAAACAGGACAGGAAACTCACTGTGATTCTATTCCTTCCTTGTCTTTAATTTATTTTTTAATGTAGAAAATGGATAACACTTCCACAGTTAAATTAATAATCTGAAGTTAAACACATAAAATGTACATTATTTAACTGCTACACCAAAAAGATTGGTCTTTTATAGCAAAAGTGCTATGTGTATAAATACCAAATTACACAAATAAAAGTGAGCTATTGTTCCTTACTTCAGTATCTGAGGACTTCAATGAAGCTGTCATAGCAATTTTTCCAACATACAGAGTTTCTGTGAGACACCACAGGTTTATAGGTGTCCACATATGAAGATGAACATTGAGACACTTCAGCCAGGAGGACTACATGCTCAAAAAATAATTGCACTCACATCCTTTCATCCAGGGATGAAAAAGCATTCAGTGAGAGGAATAAACATTCACAAAAATTCCCTAAAGGGATCCAAATATTTAAGAATTTTTTTTTAGTCACCAACTGATTGATTTGCGCAAGAGTTTCTTTCAAATTCATGACAGTCAAAATTTGCCACATTACTAGTGGGTGAATTAGAAGGAATCTTAATTTGAGGCTGGTTAAGAATTAAATGATATTTTAATTATTAAACATCCATGTAAATCATAAATCCTGTCTGTTCCACGTAATTTTTCTAACGGTCAGGTAATAGTTGCCATTAGTTTCCGTAATGTGTGTTGAATAGGTGTCGTACTGTTAAGTACTGTGAAAAGTGCTCTTTCTGTTACCTGACACAGACAGGACTGACCCCACTGCAGACCCCAAGTCTTTGAACATTAAAGTCTGCCTGGAATGGAAATGTGGTATGAGCAAATAGCAGAGCTAAGTTAGACCTGCAGGATTACTGTGTGCTCTTGCTGGATGAAAATTCTGGTTTTAAATTGACTCTGAAATAAATATTTAGCTATAGACCTTTGAGAGTCCTGGTTTGTTTGGGTTTATGTTCTACACCACCACGTCACAGTATTTGGCAATTCTCATCCCTTGGGGTAGCTTCCTACTTACAGCATTACACAAAGAATGCATTTTCAGGCTAGATTTCCAGTAAATAACCCTGCAGTTCCAGGAGATGGACTAAAATAGCAGCAAGCCTGCAGCTCAGTGCCACTTTAGTTAAGTTCAGATCTCTCTCTGTTATTCTGATTACATCCTCTTATGTCTTTCCCTCAACACTAGAATCTTTGTCAGGTTCTTCTTTGAGCATCCTGGTTTTCACAAAGTTCTCCACAATCCCATCTTTGCTTGCAACTATACCCTCATGGCATCCTGAGCTCTGCGTTGGGTGATTCATGCTTCCAACCCCTTCCACAGAGTTATCTTTCACCCTCAGATTCACAACTGCTATGTAAGTTCTGTCAATGCTGCCAAAAGCCTGGAGATACCTACTAGACAGGAATGGCCTTAAAAGGGAGATCACTCTTCGTAAGGAAGAGTGCCTGAACAGATGCTTCAATAAGTTTTTAAAAAAATCCTCTAGTGGATGTAAAAATCTTAAACAATGTGACAAAGATACATTTTATGAGTTGTAGTTGCCACATGTCTTGCAGAACAATGTTTTTTTATTAGCTACAGAAAAGTTTTTACCATGCCTAAGTCATTGTTCTCACGCTGTATAAATCACTGATTCTGGTTTTGAAACTAATTTCAGTATCTGCGAGTGCCAGAGATTGAAACTATGCATTTTAAGTTGCCTTTAAACTTTTTCTGTGTTTTATTTTCTAACTCAGTTTAACATCTTCCTGTACAAAAGAGTGCGGAGAACTTCCAGTTTACCCACTCTGCACTTCTCTCTAAGGGATTTGTCTAAGCAGTCACAGTGTTTATTTCTCCTTTGTAAGTCTTCTGCACCTCTGCACTTTATTGCTACCTGTCTACAGGTTGCTTCCAGTCAAGTTACTGACAGCCCCTCATCCACAAATCCAGTGGATTTGTTTTGTTGGTGCCTTCCATTTTATCATAGAAGGCGATCGAGTATGATTTACCCTTAGTAAATCCATGCTGACTGTTCCCAGTGACCTTCACATACACAGAAGCGGCTTCCAATAGGACATGCCCTATGGTTTTGCCAGGGAGTGAAGGGAAACTGACCAGCCTTTGTTTTGCCAGAACATTCTTTTGGCCTCATCACAGCCCAAATCAAAAGAGATAGCAGGTTCTCCACATATGTAATCTACACACAGCAGAATAACCAGTGCAGATTTCAAGCCTCTCAGGAGGAATCGACCAGAAATATATTGCCAAATTAGAGGGAAATATGTGCTGGACAGCTCAAACATCATAAATCTGAAGAAATATTTGTTGCATTTGTTTAATTTGTAGACTAAATGAGCACTTTGAGGCGGCCTTGCAGTTCTATATACAGATACCATTCTTGGTTGGGCCATTCCTAAAAACATCGTTCTCCTTTATCAGCTAGCCTGCTCTCCAGGACAGTATGCTGACTGACACACTGACGTATCAGGGCGAGTTAGCAATGTGTTATTAGTGAGAAGTGTTAGGAAAAAAGACCCTCAATGCTGAAGAAACATTATTTTTGGTCTTATTTTCATAGTGTTTTCTGAGGTCCTTCACTTACCACCTGATTTTCCTTTCTCTCCTCCTTATTTTCCTTTTATCCCAGAGTGTTTTCTTTTTCTCTTCTTTTCCACTGGTCTACATTGGTAGGAGGCATCACCTCCTACCTCTTTCGTGTGCCAGTATAGTTTTACTGCTACTACTACTCTCTTTTCCAGGGCAGTACTTTCACTTACCCTATATTTCACTCCGCAGAGACAGCTTGGCCAACATGTAGCACATTTTCCAGTCACAGATGTCTTTATCAGATTCATGCCTGGTCCTTGGAGACATGGTAGAAGGGATTTTTTTTCTTGTAATTAAACTAATACAAGTAATCCCAAGCCAATTTAAAGCAAATGTCGTGATCCTCTTTGCCATATACTGGAAGATCAGGTCTTTCTGACTGCATGTGCTTGCATCAGTACTCACTTGAGAAAAGGCTGATGTTTAATTCCAAATAAACAATTATTCATTGTTCCATTAAAGGGAAATAACTTTTTTTTTAATACATTCCTTTTCAAAAAGGAAGGCACATGGCTACAGCTTTGGTCCTACAGGAAAGGACAAAACATATGCTCTCAAGGTCATGAATTTACAGTCAGATCCTTGTGTTTATGAAGATATTACCTAAACTTCAGGGGAATTTCCAGCTGTACTACAGGTCATCCTAGCTGAATACAATTGCAAGATTGGAACCTAAGATTATTTTGTTCCACGCAAAATCTCTATCTGACTGCTTTTAACTTGTGAAAGTGTGCAGTCGCATTGTACAATCAGAGTACTCTCTCACAAAATTACGTAAGCTTTCAGAAATCAGAACCCTGCCAACGTATTGCCAAGAAAGTAAAAGAAAAAAAGAAATAACCCTTTGAAGACAACCACAAAATATTAATAAGGTGATATTTAAACCACTGTTTTCCCTGATCAGAACTGGTTGCTGAACCAGTGCCTGCTACTGATTCTCTTGCAGAAATACCAGCAGTAGGTCACAAGAGAGTAGCTCAGTTTACATCAAGGCAGCCAGCAAGCATCTGTGCAGACCTACACTTTCAAAGTGTTCTAGTGTGTGGATTTTAAATACAATGAGAAAAAGTCTGATCACACCAACTTCCTTGATCTTTTATTTTCATTTATTTCACTTTCTTTCCACTGTTGCCATACAATGGAAAAAGGTGCAGTGGGAGGATGGGGAGAAAGAAAGAAAGAGAAAGGATCATTTCCTTGGCTAGTCCAATTCAGGTGCATTCAAATAGCTCTTCTGGTCAACCTTGCATTTAAAGCTTTATCTCTAGTCAGGATCCAGAGAGCAATGCACTAGTGTTCCACAGTAAAAGGGGAAATGTCACTTTGAAACAGGCTTTCTGTATTCGTTGTTATTTTTTCACAGCTTAAGACCTAAGATAAAGTGGAAAAGTGAATTGGTCAGTTTGTGCACAGGCAGTGTTTCTGCAGAGCAGCACTCTCGAGGAGAGGCAGTGGCTGCAGCAGTGGACAACCCACAGTCAGCATCAGGGTGTTGTCCAGGCAAGAATTGGGATGCCTGCCAGTTCTCAAACTGAGTGTGAGAGCAAAGCCATAGGTATACAGTCTCAAGCTTCCACAGCTGCCTGGGAAGCCTGTGTTTCATCAATGACATTATAGGTCTCCTATGACTGTTCATCTCAGTCTGTATCACAGCTCTGATTTTAGTTGAATGTGGAGTCAGCAAAAACCATCTTTGTCCTGAGTGACGGACAGCTGTTTACTTCCAGCTTCAGATGACTCTGCATGTACATCACAAAAAGAACAAGACAACACCTACTCCCACCAATCCGTCATTTCTCATGGTGTTTCAGGTGCACACAAGCAAGTGATATAAAACACTACATCAAAAACTATCACAAAATCCCAGACCCAGTTAAATAGTTTCAGAGCCTAGGAATTATCTATTATTATGTTTGTTTACCCTGGCATCCAATTGACTTCAATGGATAACCTAACGGGGAATTTTTAAAAAACGTATTTTTATTTATAAATAAGAGACAGTATTATTCATTTCTATCACAGTTGAAGAAACAGTTACAGACTCCGTGGCATCTTGCAATCTTGGCAGCTGTACTGTTGTTTTATATGGCAGTATAGATGCATGTTTGTCTTTAGAGCTCCCAAATCCCAGCATTCTCCATAGGAAAGAATGGGACAGGAAATTTCTGGGTTACTGGGCTCTTTGGCACAGCTGTCTCCTTTGCTTTCACACGTATTTCTACAGCAAGATGAGAGCCATCTTAAGCAGTAGAAACAGAGTCTCATTCAGCAATGTCTCTTTTCTCTTTTGTCTGCTCTAAAATAGTCTGAGTGTTAGGAAGAGTAACAAGCACTGAACTTTTCCCCACATACACAACTCACGCAGTGGAATGAAACTGGGTTAAGACAAGACTTTTTTTCCCTCTAAGGAAAAAAACCCAAAAAAAACAGTTCCTTCAAATTAAATTTTGTGTTGGAGCCATAAGACCATGGTCCAGCAAAATTAACCTAACTTCAGTATAATTTTTCATGTGCTTTTGAAGTTAAATATGTATTTAAGAACTTGCTTGCTTGGGTCATTAGGCTTGTGACAAATGTGCAAACACCTAGACCTCAGCTTGCTTACCTACAGCTTTAGTTACCGAGTGCCAAAAACACACCCTTTATGTTCTCAAACATTTTTACATATTCTGCAGTCCCTTAAGGACTAAGTCCATAAAGGATTTACCTTGTTCAGTATCAGAACTTAATCTATTTTTCCTCTTACTTGTTCTTACATTCTCTTTTTATGCCATTTTGCCCACATTCCTATCATGAGAGGAGTCTCAAGTTATTAACTTTGCCTTACCACAATCCTATTAAGCTGTAAGTAACTAGTAATCCATGGGGAAATGTGAAGAATAAGAAAGGTGTCAACATGTCCTAAGTGCCGTAGTGTAATTAAACTATCCCACCTTTCAGGTCCTATCTCTGGAAAGGGTTTTTTCCCTTAATGCAGGTTCTTCTTCAGACATATTTTTTGCTTTACATCCAAAAAAATATATGTAGGCAGAGGCCTGCCGCAAGAAGTGGAAATTTATGTCTACTCAATATTTTGCATAAATAACTTCAGAGTAGAAGTTCTTGCTTTTGTTTTGTGACATCACCTGAGAAACAATAGTAGCTTGCTAGAACAGATAAAGAATACATACAAAGAAAGGCAGGCAACCAAAGTACTGAAGATTTAACAAGAGCATAGGCATGACTTTTCTAGATAAGCTACAAGGCTTCACGGGTTTGGTACCACTCAAGCAGCTGCAGTGCAGCTTCACGTAATGAAGAAACTGCATCCTCTCCCTCCTGGCAGCAACTACTGTTTTAATGTACAGGGACCGAGATTTCCCAGTAATTATCATTCTTCTCTGAACTGACCTCTTCCATATGTATTAGAAATGGCTAAAGAGAAGATACTTTTTGGAGGGGCTGACAACTCAATGTCTAGGTGCTGCCTCGCAGGCTTAGTCCAGAGAGCACAGGAGAGTTGGGAATTCAAAATGATATTTTCACAATTCTACAAGGAAAGCACAACCAATGCAAAGTATTACTGGTAATCCCAAGGTCTGCATCAGTTATGAAGCTTTCACTGGAATAAGTTTTAAAATTCCTATTTATTAGCACTTCATATCCAGTTTTTCTCAGAACAAATACCACTTGCAAGTGAGAAAAGGTCACGTCACCTCAATTTAAGTTCACACCTATGGGAGCTGCATCTTACTCCCACTCACTTCTACAGCACAACTTCTGTGTCCATTTATGAAGCCCAGTTTGAAACCACATGGGTCATTTGGTGTTCTACTAATTTCCACAGGGATTATTAGCAGGATATTTTGCCTGTACCAAGGTTCATACATGCAGTCTGGCAAGAAAATGCACAGCTCAAAAAGCACATAATATAAACCACTATTCTAGGTTTCACCCTAAAGCAGGAACAACAAAAAAAGGCATTAAGCAATTACAGCAGAGATAGCCAACATCTATATTTTGGAAGGGAACAAGACAGTATCCTGTTGTAGAGTATTTTAGAGCAAAATGAATAGCTTAAAACTGTTCACAATTTAACCGATAACATTTTGACCGCAGTATACAATCCTCAGACATGCAATTTACTGAGTATAAACAAGACAAAAGAAGAGGGGAGAAAACTCCTTGAAGCCTGCCACCCATGACAGATACAAGCACTGCAGAAATGTGCTGATAATCCCCTTTTCAGTTTGTGTTCGCAACTAAATCTATTTCACTTCCTACAACACTGAGCATTCTGCAGTCCTTTGAGGTCCACCACTAGCCATAAATCCCAGGCAGGAAACAGTTTTCAAGCCGAGGAGGAAAGACAGCATATCATTTTCTAAAGCCAGCCCAGAGTAACCGGGTCAAACAAAGTTTGGAACTGAAGCTCTCGAAATCCAGGATATAATTGTGTATGTTTCTCTGTTTGTTTTGTTACCGGTTAACCGGATGCAACAAATAAAACCATTTTCCTTTCTTATTTTCTCTCTCTGACTGTCTCTTTGGGAGCTCCTCTTTGGGAGCCAACCTCTCCATAAGCCAGTGCTTGAGGTCATAGCTCCCTAACTTTAGGACATCTGGTAGGTCAGATGTACTTGAAGAGAATCAGCTGCTTGCAGCAACCACATTATTAGTGTACTGGAGTCACAGAGAAACATTGAAGGGATCTCTCTCTTTTTGTGTCTCTGACGAATGCATATATCCATATATCCCATAAAAAATTTCTTATCCTGATCAGAGTTCTATCTCCAATACAGATGCAGAGCATTCGGTCCTTACATGTGTGAATTACAAGAAAATAAACCACCAAAGTTACCTGCACTATTAACACTAGTTACTGAATTTGCTCTGTACTGTATTGTACCCAAACACCTGAAAAACAGATTGATGAGTTGTACTTTGCAAAAACAAAATCCCTTATTGATATCTTAAGCTGAAAATCTAACTCCAGAGATTCTCCAAACCACTAGCTCCTTATGAAGTGCTTAGTGTCCATTTTTACATCCATTATTTAAAACATTTCAGTTGTTTCAGTAGCACATGTAAGGAAAGGATGACATAAATATCCAGCATTCACACTCATTTCTCCCATAACAAAACTGTGTATACAGATGAAGAGGAAAAATGTATTTAGTAAGAAAGTATGTCTTCTTTTTAAGCCACCAAATGCTAGAGCTCCTTCGAGCCATCTTTTACATACCATAAATGAAAAGTTATTCTAAAATAGAGCAGTCAGTTCTTAAAGTAAGGAAAAATCTGCCTGGAAAAAAAATACACCAGGCTTGAATCAAAACTTGCATGCTGGAGTGCCAGGTTGGCAGGGGTTGAAAGCGCAATGGAATTGAAAGGTTTCCATCTTGCCACTAAGCTTTAACACATCATGTTAAATATTCACGCCGCTTTGGCAGAGACCCGCAGCCCTGAGCGTACTGATTTCTGTCAAGCTTCTGAGACTGACTTGGGTGCCTGAAAAATCAGAAGGTACAGGGGAATTGGTAACATAACCTTCAGGGAATACCTAATAGCCAGTAGAAATTGCAGTAGCTGTATCTGGGGATCACAGTAAATAGGGATTCAGCTCGTGTATATCATAGGGTTTAAGAGTGAAATGCTAAACTAGACTCACTGCCGCTATAAAGCCATTGCACCATGTTCACCTGTTTGTATCTGTTCAAGCTAGCTCAGGATCTGTCCTGATCCACTTTTCACCAGATCTAAGGTTATTGCAATGAATAGGAAAATCTGCCACACATTAAATGCCCCTTTAAACTCTGTCCACTTCATCCTCTCTGGTCCAATACACTTTATTCTTTCCCTGTATACTAGGAATTAATTTCAGTTATGTATCTATTCATTTCAATTCCAAGACAAAAAATATTAAGGAGGCAAGCAAACACTCAATGCAGTCTCTCTACAGAACTGTCTGTCCTTATGCTTTTGCAGTAAACAGTCCTAAAAAACCCACAAGAATAAAGGAATAATCAATTTTAGAAAAGTCTTGCTAAAATTAATGCACTACCTCAAAGCATTTTGACTATATTTTATTCTGTTTACATCATAGTAACAAGATAAAGAATTTGTTGAGGTTATATTTTAAGATTTCATTTGATGGGCGATTAGGGGAAGCTCTTCTGCTCTACAGAGACAGTACGGTCTCAGTGTCAGTGCCTCTATTGTACTTCTTGCCCGTGGCTGAGCCCAGGTCTGGAAGGAGCTGGTTCAAGCTGCCCAGCTGTGCTCACACTCCTCTCTGCCCTTGCAAGATCTGCACATAGGGAGAAGTCAAGATCTTGGTAGTGGCTTTTGTCATCAGGAATTTGTCTTTCAGGAACTGGATTGAAAAGCACATCTTGATAAGTCACTGACACAAGCAGCACGTTTAAACCAAGACACCTCAACAGAGAAAACAGAGCCTTTTCTTCTGATACCTTTTGAACTTGCAGAAAGTTCAAGTCTGAAAACAAAAAAAAATAATCTTTTGAATGCTGACTATAAGCCATTTTTTATTCTATCTGCATTGTTAAATTTAGGAAGCAAAGCCAAGAGAACATATGGATTTTCACGTAGCATTTGATGACTGTCATGTTGTTTGTTATCTCAATTTAAAATAAGAAATATAGAACATTTCACCACTTGTGATTTTTCCTCACTGGAAGTAAATTATGACCCAACACTGGCACTTGGTTAGCACATTCACAACACTGTTACTCATTTGCTCTTTTCCAGCTGTCCTCTTATCAGATACTGTGCTCATAGATTAGATTTCTGAGAAGCAAGGTCAGAATGAAGTTTGGAAGATAGAACCTCTGGCTCAGGACATCCCTGAGCTACAAATCAGTGAGATTGGCAGAGCACACTGGGGTAAATAAATACTGTTTTACACTTAGCTCTCTGACATCCACTGCTGGCCCTGCCAGGGACTGGACTAACACCTCTGTCCAGTACAGTGATGCCGAAGTGCATGTGTCTGTACAAAGTGAAACTCTTCAGTGAAGAAAATAACTTCTTTCAGTTATGGTAGTAGTAAAAGAGGTCCAACTCCAGAGAAGACAATAGTTACTGTAGCTACCATTAAATTTTCATTAACAACAAGTCATGTATGAGACATGCTATGCTGTAAACCAGAATGCTGACACAGAACCACTTGACAGGTTGCCAACAGCAGACACCATTTCAGATGTGGTTCAAATACTGGGGAATAACAACCTTAAAATTCTTTCAGTATATTGAGAAGGAAATTGACTTGCAGCTCATTTATTACATGTTATTTGGGAACAAAAAAAAAAAGAGGTTAATTAGAAAAATCACTGGGAACATTTTCAAATACAGCTTAGATTTTATTATTTTTAAAAAGAGGGGAAAAGAAGGTTGAGGATGTGCCTTCATTGCATCAGAGATGATAAAAAGGCTGTATTTCAGCATGGCCTGATCTGGTTTTAAAGGAACATAATTCTTTGACAAAATAAAGACAGTTACTGTTTTTAGCATGCTGTCAGATATGTAAATTTATTCATCATGAGCCACTCACTTTGTTTCTGAATGGATTTGCCAAGTGTGTGTGCATCGAGATGTGTGTCAGCATGGTCTTTCTCTTGCCTGAGACACAAAAATGGCTGGGCAGGCATGGGTCAATGTGCCAGCAATGAGAGTCCTGTTTACAGCATCTGCTGAGAAGTCACCTTCCTAAGCCTTTTGTGATTTCAGTGCTGTCAGGGCTCAGCTCCTCCCTGTTAGTGTTAACACACAAAGCAAAAAGGAGTACATTTAACATTAAAAATCTGCGACATGTACACTGGAAATGATGCAAAACTGCTCTCTGAATGATACATCCTTGTCAGCCTTACATACAAGGGAAAAACAAAGGGAAGAGATAAAAGGGCCCTTTCAGCCTGTCCTGGAGTAGTAGAAGATAAGGCATTTTGTCCTGTTTGTCATACCTTCAAGCCCAGAACATCAGGTTTCAGCATCTTAGGGGTTTGAAGAGACTGAATAAGCAGAGGATCTGAACCCTGGCCAGCATTTTGCCTAAGGTTTTGAGTACAGCTGGTGTTTGCACAATGATATGAGTGGATTTTTACACTTACTAGTAGATCTAAAATCAAGCTTGTAAGTTTTTTTAAAACTTTATTTCCTTTGGTACAGCAGGTTTTGCTCAAACTTTATTTCAGCAAATTAAACTTCCTACAGATACTACTTCAGAAAGCTTTTTCTGCAAAGCTCCTATTCCCATGCTCTTACCACCCCTTCCAGGAGATAGTCGGGTCTCTGCGTAGCAGATACCCTTCATTAAAACAAAAGGAAAGGCTAAACCTGACATTTCTAATGTGTGATTAGGACAGCTCTCTTATCAACCATCTTCTGAAGATGACAACAAGAATCCTTTCATGGATTTCTACATACATAGGTGCAATCTTGAAACTTGCTCTGACTGTTGTCAGCCAAACTTGACTTGAATATACATCTCCAACCACTTATATTCTGCTCATAGATTGCATGCTTCTAGAAACTGAGAATGAATTGCCAGGAGGGATTGGGGAAAGGGGTTTGTGTGTTCATTTTGGCTATCATCATCATCACATTCCCCCCCACATTTTACATGCCTTTACTCTTCTCTACTTTCTGACTTTCCCCCAGGAAGTGCCTTTTGCTCTCCCATTCTGCTCCCCTTCCCTGATTTCTGTGGTTCAGATGTTTGAAAATGTGTTTTAGAATCCTGCAAAATTCCAGCCATGCCAAAGCAAACTTGAACTTGCAGCCTTCTGAGGCTTTCCCATCACTGCTGACACTCTCTTGGTGATATGCCTGCTATGAAGTTTTTGCTGGGGTTTTCTGACCATTTTTGCACATCCACTGTGTTACAGCTAAACAAGCTATGTATGCCAAGGGGAAAAAAACAAACCACGAAAACAGCAAAACACAACCCTACATTTCTTTCCCTTGGTTGGATGTATTAGAGCTGTCTGAATAATTTTAAAAAGGAAAGAAAAAAAGAAACAGAGGAGAAGAGAGGGCAGAAAGAGAAAGAAGCAGTGTATGCATATGTACTTGAGTACAGGAAAACTGTGCATAAAGATGAGCATAGTGAAAAGAAGTACTGGCTCTTTAAAAATAAAATGAAAAAATATCTTCAGTGTTTTCTTTAGTCTTTTTCATTCTTTGGCAGCATCCCAAAGATTTCACTGTCCTTGTCTCCAGCATCTGGAAACCATCAGGGTAAACAATAGAGTGCTAGGAACTGGAACCCCTGCCTCAGCTCCCGTGGGACCTTGCTCTGGAGAACATGAGAACACAAACCATTGGACACCATGTGGTCAATTACTTCAAACTAACAAATCTGTGTGCCTTCCTATTTTCTGTTTTCCTTGGCACCACATGACCCTTTCACAATGGAACCCAGCTGTTGAAAAAGCCAGACATTTTCTTTTTTAACCTCTTACTTACTATCATGCTTGCTTTCCATAGCAAGCTTAGGGTTGGCATGTGCCCTGGGTGGAAGCGTCCCGCTTATTAAAATCCTGGCTGGCCGTAATGTTTGCCTGTATTAGTCAGCAGAGAGGCTCGAGAGTATTAACAGGATCATACCGCAGTGAGGACTCCACAGGTGGTCCTGTGTTTTCTGGGTTTCCTGACACTGCCTGCCAGCACTCAAAGCAGATACACCAGGACACTTTTATAGCCTGCCTCTTTTGTGCAATCAATAATTGTATGTGCAGTCATGACCTACTTTTAAAATCTGTTCCTAGTGCAGGTGCTGTATTGGCAATTGCAAATAGCTAAAGTCATCTCAAAGCTACAGCTACAGGCTGGGGTGGTGGGGGGCTGCCCCTTTCAGTGCTGTGAAACAAACTTTGCTCTGGATTAGCCATGCTAGCTCCAGGACTGATGCCGATGGTCATGGGGGCTGACAGTTCCTTGTTGTTTCCAGGCTTCTGTTTCAACAGGCAATTTTTGAACTGTGTGAGACAGTCCAGTGTTACTGACCACACAGAAGCCAAGACTTCTATACCTCATTTAGATGTGTCACCTTATTCTCCGTGTTTTACTTTCAATAACTTCCTTCAAAAACAGGCACGGAATGAAGTTGTCTGAGAAATTTAGGGCTTCATCTTTAAGTCACCTTTAAAGTTGCTGAACATTCCTAGTACACACTAAAGAAAAGCAAGTAACATTTCATGTGAAAATAATCACACATGCTTTCAGATGTTATTTCTGGAAGAAAGATGGGCACGTATGTAACACTACAGCTAGAAGAGCGGAAGAAAGCAGGGACATGCCATGCAGTTGGATCCCTGCAGCCAGCAGTACACCCAGAGGTACGGCACTACATGGTTTTTTGGCACTCAGCTTCACCAGCTTTGACCTCAAACGGGTGACTGCTTATCTGCTGAGCAAAGGCAGCCAGTTGCATCAGCTTGTAAAGGTTAGGGAATTGGCACTAGGATGGTCAGGAGACTTATTCAGGGCAACTAGATCCACAGCAGTGTTTTGATCATATGTGCATCCCAGGATGAAAGTTGCTCTGAATTGTCCCAGCTCATCTCTACAGGTTGACTGGCAAATCTGGCCTTGCTTGTGACTGCGGGAGGGTTTTTCTAGGGGCTGGCCATTCAAGCTTTGACATCTTGACTAAGTGCTAAGCAGTAAACACACTTTATTAATTTCCAGGTTGATATATTGAACTATATTGAATCTATACCATGTTATTTCTATTAAGATTCCAGAAATCCATAGAAACTTAGGACTATGCTTTTTTTTTTCCACTTCCAGCAAGTAATGGAGAGCTCTTTCTAACTCCCCCTTTAGATTTATATGTAAAACTTTTTCACTGTAAGGACCTCACATCAAAACACAACCCAACTAGTGCCAACAAAATGAAACAAAATAATAATCTGCACTTCTGTGAGCTGCAGACACCAACCATAATCACAGAAGTTGACAGGTTTAAAGTGAAAAGGCAAACAAACCAGTAGACCTCTTGGATAGGCTGAATAAGCAGGAATGTTTTAAAATGTCACCCGTAGGTTTGTTAAAGACATCCTACTGAGCTCAAGACTAATGAAATGGATGTCTGGAATCGGTAGAATCTTGTTCCTTCCCTTTCAGAGAACTGTAATGTGCATTTTGTGTATAGTTTTATAGTTATATTTCTTTTAAGACAGATAAAAATGAATGATTAAATGGGTTTGGCAGAAGAACTCCTACTGCAAGATCCGAGCATTAAGCCCTTTTGTGGCCAGTAGTATAAAATTATTTAAAAAAAAACCAAAAAAAAACCCAAAACCAACCAAAACCATACCAACCCAGTTCTAGCCTATAGCTTAGCAGTAATACAAGGGAACCTTTTCCCCCATCTCTCCCAAAAGTCTGCAGAAGTGATTACCACAATACTGGAATGACAGAAAGTGGAGGGAAGGGAAGAGTCAAGGCAATGCAGTAGCAACTTGAACAGCATAGTGCATACTTCATGTTTTCATATTTATGAAAGGGTTGGTTAATTGTATGGCATAAGTTCAAATCAATCTTCTACTTCCCTGTGTGAACATCTTGGACAGCTTCTTGTCTGGCAGATGTTCAGAAAAGTATAGATAAAAATATAGTTCCTGCAGGAATGCTTTGCCTGTGGCAAGAAATATATGTCTTACAAGAGTTAAGGGAGTCTGCCTTAGCTAGACAAAGCAGTCCCAGCTTGGATGCAAGCCAGGACACAAATGAAACCAGTATAATGGCACTGATGGATGACCTCATCCTGGCAATGGGGAGAGAACACATCCATTCTCTTCATCCTGCACCTCTTTAGCATTTGACACTACTGGCCATGAGATACAGCTGTTACACCAAGAGGAGGTGGCAGACAACCAGAGTGATGTGTTAATATAGCTGCAGGGTTTTTTTTCAGCAGTAACAGCACTTCCTATAGCTGTCCCCCTTCTTTGGCTCTTTTTGTGGCATTCCATAAGAATCAGATTTCTCTCTGGTCTCTGACAGTATCTGCATGGTTTCATTTACTAGGTAGGATGATTGCATCTAAATGCCAGCAACACATATGTATATATATGACACACACAGCACTAGCTGGTTTTTACTGCCTGCAACCATGTTACTTCTACATCAGGAGCCCATGTTCAGTGGGATTGAATTCATGGATGAAAAACAGCTGCTTAAAGCTGAACAAGAACCAGGGGTGACTCTGGCAGCAAGAAGAGCAAACTTCTGGATATGTTGTAGGACTAGTGCAATCTCAAGATTGATCAAATTTAGTCCTGTTTTCAGGACTATTATAGTATTACTCTCCAAGACTAACTTGCCATAATTATCAATGTCTTCTTCCCCTCTCCAAACACTGCAGTTTAGCCCCTCTCTGTAGAAAATGACCTAGCCTGCTTTATTCACAGCTTCCTCATCCCTCTTCTCAAGTGCAATACCATGTACCTGAATATTATGCCAACACCTTCTTTAAAGCTAGGGTATTAAACAGTGGTGCAACATGTGTCCTTAGCAATTTAAGGAGCAGTTTGTCTTCTGCAGCTTTCAGTATAACAGATACAACTCGATCCCATGCTGAGAGCCTACAGACAGTTTCATTGAGTTCATGGAGTATTCTGAATGTCTTTGTGATGCATAAAATAGACATCTTCAAGGTGTTTCATGACTGGTCCGTTATCTAACAGGAGTACCATAGGTACCCATAAAATCACCAACTACTTCACTAGCATTTGTCCTTGAGAACAGGAACCTTTTCAGCAGAATTAAAAGGAATTCCTTAGCTTTCTTAGTGCTCAGGAATTAAGGATTACCACAAGCCTCCCCACGTTCAAGGTGGGCACATTTTGAGCTTGTCTTCAAACAAATAGGTACTGAAGTACGTGTGTTTACAATATGTTAAAAAGTGAAAAATCCTGTCTAGAACAAAGTTTCCACTACCCTGAAGAAGAGTAGGAGAGATTGCCAAGCGATGTTATGACATGACATACTGTGTGGAAGTGTTTTGGTCTTGATGTTGATTATGCTGGGATAACAAACTTGCTCAGGTATTTTCCTCCATTTTTCCATGCATCTGAAGGATGCATATATCTAATAACTGGTTTATGAATCAGCATGGCATGCAGAACACTTCAGCTCTTGCAGTCTCTTTGCATTCATTAGTAATAAATTTGAGTCAGTGTTTGTCTGTGATCGCTTCCTTTTTGAGAGAACCTCTTTTTCCATCTGGGAAGTGTCTGGGAAAGTGATTGCAATTACTGATGCTATAAAAGGGCTAAAAAAAAAAAAGCCCAAATTTTCAAGTTCCCAGCAAAATTGTTAACATTATAAACAAAATCATCATCTGCACTCATTTTGGTTTGAAAATCAGAAGAATCCAAAGCCCGTGTGCAATATTTTCCCATCTGCTATGGTTTCTACACTCAGCTGGGATCTCCTGCTCAAATTTAAATGGAACTGGTAAACCATTAATTGAAAACAGTTGACTGGTGCAATTTTGTGTTTCAAAATAATTTGCAAGTTACATACAACCATATTTCTATGTCTTTTTCATTAATTGCTACCGTTTGTGTCTCTCTACAATAGATTTTAATAAATAGGCCCATAAGCTGCATTTCCTGCAACTACTTACAGTACAGTACTACATATCACCACTTCTGATAGATCACAACGACTACAAAGTTAAACTTTTGCCTCATGGGGCAGAGTTATTGCTAACCACTGAGCCCCACAGAGAGAGAAGTCTGTTTATTATAATGTGATTAAAAAGGAACAAGTAGTCAGGGTGGAAGACATTGCTGAGGGAGGAGAGGTGTAACTGGAAAGAAAGCTTCATTTGCAGATGACAGAGCATATATTCTGTGCCAAGAATGACTTAGAGGAGATTTTGCACCTTATTTTTTCTGTTTTCTTTTGAAGTTCTTAAATATTAAGAACACTGATCCTGAGAAGAGGCAAAGAAAGTAAAGAAAGAACATGAAATTCTTAGCAGGAAAGAAAAAAAACACCCATATAAGTAGAGAACTCTTAATTAACTGCTAATAAACATAGACATTTTTTCGTGTAAGAGAACTGATTTCAGGCAGATGACCATCAAGAAGGATGCACACGTAGATGAGGCTAAAAGAACCATCTGTACAGCTTGCAATGATTAGGCTGAGTGGTGATGGGACAAAGTCATACCTGCCTTTAACACTAAGCATTTTGGACAGCTTTCTCCCTCAGATGTAATACCATTTAACTGACCAGATCTCCTACCCCTGCAATAAATGTATGTTTTCTGCTTTGTGACATTTGGTTTGCAGCATGAGGCTGCAGAATATTCCCTTCAAAATGTGATACAGCACACTGCAGTTTCTAATAAAAAAGGACCAAAAAAACCTAAACAAAAAAACAAACAAACAAAAAAAAAAACCAAGGGGGAATGACACTTTCTATGTTCTATGGGAGAACACTGTGTTCATTTTACTGCTTCTGTTGTCAGGTACCAGAATGTACTAGGATTTGAGGCTTTGATTTAGACAGCGCCACCTGAATGACCTTCATTTAACTCTGGTTCAGCTAGCATCTGGGCTTGTTTGTTTTCTGAAACATGTTTACATGACTAAATGCTTGGCTTATAGAAGGCAGATGTGTAGACAGTGCAGATTCTGCAAAGGGAAGTTCATCTTAACGCTGGCCAAAATGGTCACAGAACCCTTCCTCTCATTGTATACCTTGCCACAGCAGCACATCACTAGTCCAAGACTTTGAAGGCAGCTGTAGGAAGTGAGTGTGCCCTGAGTGCTCAATTCCTCCTGCAAGCTCTTTCTTGCCTTCAGTATAAAGGGCTGTTTGGCTCTCTCCATTTAAGGGAATGAACATATCCTTTGCTTGTGGGGATATTAATCTGTATCTGAATGACCTAAAGATAAGTGCCATATTCAAATGAGTACAAGTGCTAAGGCTTCTATTTATTTATTTATTGCAATAAACAGGTTTGTAAATAGTTTAGTCTCTATTTCATGGGTAGAAGAAAAGTTCTCCATCCTTTATTTATTTGTCCTTTACTGATCCAACTCTTCCCTTTTGTCCTTCCTATTCACTGGTGCAAATACCAAAATACCAAAATGACCTACTCCCAGCTGCTGGAAGCCTCATACTGTCCTGATCCCCCTGCCAGTCCCGCTCCCAGCCAGGAACCAGCAGCTGTTACTGTGTACAACACAGGCTCTGTAGGCTCAAATCCAGGCAGTCTCCATCACTGCTGTTTTAGGGAGCGCTCATTACAAGGCAGGAGCTTCTTGTGTAATTTTACTTCTGTTCTTCATTAATCCATAATTTTGATTAGCAGAAGAGACATTACCTTTTTTTTTTCTCTCCTCTTGGTTAAACACTTGTAGTATAGCCCACTTGAGTTGAACTGATTGTTTGAGAGGGGAATGCAAATCCTAGATTGGCCCCACATGCTTCAACTATAAAGATGTGCCTGAAAACAGCTTTTTCTTGAAGTTTACAAAACAGATTTTGCTGTAGTGGGGCTGACTTAAATTTTCAGCACAGATCTCTTTATACAGTTTTGAATTTATCCTTCCACAAAGCCCCAAAACTGTTTCCAGTGAGAATGTTTCCAGAGAGAATGTTTTCCAAAGCAGCAATCTATGCAAAAAGCTGCAAAGTTATGCACATGTTAGCTGGGATGGACCACCCAAATTTTATGAAGGTACTTGAGGGCTGCCATGACCCACCTCAGCTGCCTGAACAGAATCCCCACACATCTGCATCACAAGCAGCCTGCCTCCTGCCCTGCACATGCCTGGTCTGACTGAAGGATAACAGCATCAAAGTGTCTGCTCCCCCTGCATGATGGGTGCGTATCCAGGGATGTGTCAGGACCTGCTGTCTAGGCAGACATTTACAAGTTACGCCAGTAGCAGATGGATATGGATATCAAACAGCATCAGCACTCCTAATCTTGTGCCCTTCACGCTCAAGAACTTGACAACATCCAGCCCTGGTGAGCCCTTCTGCACCCTCCCTGCAGAACTTTCTGCCCAGAGATGGTGGCTGTGCAGTATGAAGAGGTCACAACTATAAAATCCAGACTAATCATTTTATATACTTCTCCTCCTGGGTAAACAGAGTCCTGTCAAGTACAGATCCACCTACACAGCGAGATGGCTGCAAATAGCCCCAAGCACGTATGAATAGCGTCATTAGAAGTGCTTCAGTTGTCTGCAGGCATTATGAAACAATGCAGCTCAGTTTAAAAACGGAGATCAAAAAAAGGCAGAAGAGATTTTTGCAGTTGTTCTCCTGCTCTGGAATTTGCTGTGCTTATCTCCTTTTTTGGAATGCTTCTTTGTCTCAGAGTGCCTTCAAAAATATATTTTCATCACAACCTTCTTGCCAAGTACCACTCAAGGTGGTTATTCACCACTACCCCTTTCCCAAGTCAAACTGCAGTTCTAAAACACTTCTCCCAGTCATCAAGATTCATTCAGGCCAACCTGCAATGTAATCAGCTGATCTCTGTTTCCTCTCTATGAAGCAATGAAACATCTGTTTCATAAGAGAACTGAAAGATAGTTCTTGTGTGGTTACACTCTTTTGGCATCAAAAGCCCTTTCTTTTTCTACACACCTCTGGTTTGACAACTTCAGTCATAATACATCATTCAACTGGCACTAATCACAGGGTGTCATAGATATAAAATAATGGGGGGGAAGGAGGGGGGTGTCATATCCCAACTTAATGAGACACAAATTTTTATTAATAAAAACAGAGCTTACACTAACTTATTTCTCTACCTACCCCTACTTACAGAAAACACATGTTTTAAGCTTTACAAATTTATATAAAAGTACTATGTGTCAAATAACCTGGACAAAGCCTCAGAAAAACAGCACAAAGATAGTTATCAAAAGAAATGAACTCTATCCCACCCCAGTTCACATGTGTCTACCCTGATACGCTGAATAATCTGTTAGATCATAAACCTCTAGGAAGGAAAAAAATGGTGGCTATATTATCCATGATGGCAAAATAAGTAGATTCTGGAGGCTGTTCTTAAAGCTTTTTAGAAGTTATAGCACATCTAAAATTGGTAATATCACATGATACAGAACAGTGACTTTTTGCCGCATCACAAATTAACTGAAGCACAGAAAAAGCAAGTAATTACAACTACACACATGGACACTGAAACTATTTTCATTTTAAAACACGGGACAGTTGTCATACCACCACACCTTCTAGAGAGAAGTGCTATTTTAATATGAAATATTTCAATAATAATATAGCCCACTGGAACAAAATTACCACTTGAAGAGCAGAGAGAAATGCTGACTATTCGAGAAGCTGCTGAAAGACCATGGTTATGTACTCCTGACCAGTGAGCACAGCTATCTCTGGTCAAGTTTGCCTAGTATTACCATTTCCTTGCTAGGCTGCAAGTTTCAATGAAAATGTGATTCCATGCTTTTCCCTTACATATCTTTATAACACATTGTTATATTTCTACTTTAATCTGCTCTTCTACTGACTTCACTTCAGATTATGTTCAAAGTCCTTACATTTCCTATCCACACACTCTGAAGACTTCTTCATATGCTACATTCAGAAAAAGAAAATACCTACTCCCTTGTTTTATTATCCAGTGGGGAATACAAGACAGACAAGGGAAGGGATTCTCAAGTACTTCTTGGTCTGGTGTTGAAGATGTGATGTCAGCTCATACCATTTAAACCCAAATTTAGGAATAAGGCACTTAGTTGCATTAAAGAGGGGGAATTCACAGTGTCTTCACTTCTGCACATGCAGATAATTGGATGAAGGAGAAAGCCTTTCCTGTTTATATCCTGATTTCACGTGCAGAACCATGTCCTTGTAAAGAAGTGGGTGATGGACAGTCTTTAAAATGGACTCTTGTTCATGTTTCCCTTAATGCAACCTGGCAACACAGTGTACTGCCCACACACCAGTCTGACAACTCTACTTTTTTGTTGTACAACCAAAGCATTCCCCACAACCATCAGAAGAGATTAACTGTGACACACTTCTTCCTTTTATCCTCAAGAAGGAGCTGGAATGGATTAAAAGACAATTCCTCCTCCCGAGCTGGCTTGGCTAGACCAACCCTTAAGGGGTCATCTGAGGCACCACCATTCCAGAGTGAGTCTTCTCTCCACCAGCTCCCCAGATTTAGCAAGGAGCAGCATAACTACAGCTTTACTGAGGATCCATCTAGCAATAACATTTTATCAAATTGAACTATGGAATTCACCATTTTAAGGAAAATGCCTTGCATTTGCTGAATGAATTGTGTACTTCATGCTAAATGTGCATATACATACTCTTCCTGTGTTTCCATTTATACATGGAAGTTGAATGCCCAATACATGCTTCTCTTTGCCTTTTCCTATTGCTGCTGTTACTAATCTTACATTTAGAGTGATTAAGTATTACGATAAAATTGTTTCAGCTTCTCAAATCTGATTCAGATACCATTGTCATTTTCACAGCCTTGCATTTGATAACTACTAGAAAAAGCTTCTCTTCCCAAAGACCAAGCATATCCCAGTAGTGTTAGGCAAAAGATTTATTACTGTGAAGAGTGGGCGAAATGCAAAGCACTGCTCTCTACGCCAAAGGTAGCTGCATTTCCATACCAGCAGATACACTTTCAATTTGGTGGGTGCTCTGGAATGGGAGCAAGTGGGCAGTAGCCCAGGGCATGTTATTAATGGCTCATAAAATTAATTTAACATTTCACTAAAACACAACGACCTCTTCAGTGAGGTGTGATAACACTGTAACACAGCCTCATTAGAGGAAAACTTCAAAGAGAAATATAAGATTGTCTGAAATTCAGCCTTCCCGTATCTCCATTGTAGCATAACAGATCTTTGTAACACAGATACCCCAGAGTTAACCACCTTTACACATCGGTCTGAGTAGAGAGATTTCAAAGTGCTTGTGCTCTGCTACTAGGTAATACAATATTTAGAAAAACACTGGATCTGTTTTCAATAAACTGAAATATTTATGGTCACATGGTGCTATCCCAAACCATCTATTTGAATTCAACATCAAGTTCAGCAGAAGTCATTGCTGTTTGTGAGGAGGAGTCTGCTGAGTTGAGCAAACTGTCAAAAGGGCTCAATCTCTTCCACAGGTTGTTGTTGACATTTTTCTCCAGTGGGAAATGTCTACAGTCCCTCAGCAGAAGGGCTTACTAGGGTGTCCAAGGTAGAGCAGGGTTCTCCATTTCATCTTGCTGCCTCACTGATGTCTCTGATAGAACACAAGCAGTCCTTGCTGCTGGCAGACACCTTGTATTACTAAGTGCTGGATAGGAGGTAAAAGTCTCTGATATTACAATAAATGTGTCTGCACATAAAGTGTGAAGATAAATCCACTTCTAATAGGTTTAATTCTGCCAAGCAGAGCAAACCCAGCTGACCAGTAGAGCTCTACAATGGGGCTGTCCAAGGAGAAATGCCATTTGTCAGCTGTCCTGAAAAACTAACCCAAATAGTCTCTGTGACCCCAGCTGAAGACGTGGTCAACGCAAGGCAGCCCTCTGTCTCCAGCCCAGTCAGACCTGAAGACAAACAGCAGCTTCGGTGAAGTTCAAAGTCTGACAGAAGAATATTTTTGTCCCCTCAAAGGGCTTGTCCTGAGGCCCTCTGCCTGTCTCCCGCTCAGTGAATGCTCTCTTTGTTCCCACCAAGTTGACAAATGCCAGCGTTACAGAATAAGGATGACATTTCTGCTGTGGTATTAGGGCTGAGAAAGGGGATTATTCTGGCCAGTGCTGACCGAGAAACAGTGCACAAGGGAGGCTGCACGACGCCATTGTTTGTGCTGCGACAAGGAGGCTCTTGAAGGCCATGGCCAAGAGCGAACACAAGACCCGTGTGTAGGGAGACGTGCGCGCGCACTCAAGGCAGTGCCCCCGGCCAAGTCCCTGGCCCCCTGGCACACCTGTGTCAGCTTCCTCCCGAGCCCCCCCATGATGCCCGAGCACACAAAGAGGCAGCTGGGCCGGGGACGAGTTGCTCACCATGCTGGCTTGGCGAGGGAGACCGGAAACCGGGACCGGCCGCCTCTTTTGTCGCCTTTTAAAAATCAAGGGTTTGTGTTGAGCCTGCGGAGGATAATGAGCCTTCTCTCACCAGACACATACTGAACTGCACATCCGCCTGAAATGCAGAGCGGATAAAGTTAACTGGTCCTTCCTTGGAAGGACTGGAAAAAAAATAAATCAAGGGGCTAGAAGATGTTTGCTGCTGTGCCAGCCTCCACACAAGAGTTTGATTCCATGGCTTACCAGTGCAGCACGGCCTTGACAGTACTCATTGATTTGGGAAAATAACACCCTACTCTGAAACCTTATAGTAAGTCAGGTGGGATAAGCTTACTTGTCTTCATCTCCCATCTTATCACTCCATAATGATTTTTTTTTTTTTTTCTTAAATCAACAACACTCCTGAAATAGTCCCATGCAACAGGGAGAAGTACCTTCACATGAGTAACAAAATCGAGGACTCCTGATAAGGATTTAGGGGGTTTAGAATTTATTCTTTCTCTCCAGGATCAAGGCAGATTCACTCCTACTGCATCTCTGTAAGCAGAGCAGGCACGAATCTACCCTTAGACTAGCATCTCTCGATGGAAAGAGTGTCAGGGTATAACAGGGAAAGAGAAACCCAAAAGGGATAAATAACTGCATACCTCCCCTCCCCAAGTCTTCATCCCACCTCTCCCAATCTTTTGCAGCAAATACTGCAGCAAGCATTTTATACCAGATGCTCTCACACAATATCCTTTCAATAATGAATAGTTCCTTACCCTTGAGCAAACAACAGGGAGAGAGCATCTAGCAAAAACATTTTGCAGTGGCCTCTTCACTGTCTGTGTCAAGAAGAATGCCTTAGACTTAAGAAAAGTTGAAGATGGCCTTGGTCATAAAGATATTCCCAAGAACATAGCACAAAGCCTTGTCATGCCTTCTTTGCCCCACAGCCCCTTGATGGATCCTCTGCTCTTGCGAGGTTTCCATTAGAGCATGTATACATCCTTTCTATTGTTTGATAATGATCTTTTCACTTTACTTGCCTGTGGGCATTAAAACTGTCTGCTAGGACCAAAGTGGAAGCAGATATTCTGAAAAGGGTTAAGTGAATCTTTAAAATAGAACTATCACTGTAGGGACTAAAAAAAAATAAAATAATTACACTGGACACGTGCAGCAACCAAACACCACAGCTGTCCTTCACACGTGCTTTCTGATGCAGTGTATTCTTAAGATATCCCTAATTTGGTCTCTGTTTGGTGGGGTTTTTTCTCTTGAAAAAAAACTTTTCCCTTTGGAGACAAAGATTTACTCTGTAAAGCCAATTTGTCTCCCACTCCATATCCCATCAGTAAACACAGAACTACCAGTTAGCCTCTGGTGACTCCCTCATTTTGCATCAGCCACTAGCAACAGTTCTGGGGTACTGCCAACATCACATACTCAAAGAAGTCCAGTGTGAGACTCGTATGTGACAGCTGCTTCCCTGTACACAGGCAGGAAAGTGGTGACTTCCAGAAAGTCAGTGTCTATGGGTAAAAACAGGAGCATGCAATCAGGCAGTTATTGTGGTGGGAGTCTGCTATAGACAACCTAGCCATGAGGAGCAGGAGGCTGATGAGCTAATAACAACTGGGAGAAGTCTTGTGATCACCAGCACTTGTCCTTGTTGGGGACTTCAACTCACCGGATGTCTCCTGGAAGTACAATACAGCAGAGAGGAAACAGTCTAGCAGGTTCCTGGAGGTTTGGAAGACAACTTCCTGACTCAGATGGTGAGTGAGCTGACTAGGGAAGGTGCCCTGCTGGACTTGTTGCTTGTGAACAGATAAGACCATGGAGATGTGAAGGTTGGAGGAAGCCTGGGGCACAGTGATCAGGAGTTGGTATAATTCTTAGTTCTAGGACAAGTAAGGAGGGGGGTCAACAGAACAGCCACCTTGGACTTGCGTAGGGCAGACTTTGGACTGTTCAGAGGGCTGCTTAATAAGGTTCCATGAGAGCAGGCCCTTGAGGGCAAAGGAGCCCAAGAAGGCTGGATGCTCTTCAAAAAGGAAATCCTGGTGGCAAAACAACTGGCTGTCCCTGTGTGCCAGAAAAGGAGTCAGCAAGGAAGAAAACCAGCTTGGCTGTGTGGCCAGATCTGGGTGGACATCAGAAAGAATAGAAAAGGCTATGAACTTTGGAAGAAGGGGCAGGTGTCTCAGGAAGACTAAAGGGAGGAAGCAAGATTATGCGGAGAGAAAGTCCAAAGGGCTAAAGCCCAACTAAAACAGACTGGCCAGTTCTGTGAAAGACAATAAAAAAAAATCTTTCTGCAGATAGATAAACAGTAAAAGGAAGGTCAGGGAGAATCTGCAGCCCTTGCTGGATGCAGGGGGAACAATAGTGACAAGGGATGAGGACAAGGCTGAGGTACTTAACTCCTCTTTGCATCAGTCTTCATTAGTAAGGTAGGATGTTCCCTGGGTATTTAGCCTCATGAGCTGGCTGACAAGGAAGATCATGGAGAGGGTCATCTTGGGTGCCATCATGCAGCACATGAGGATCAGGCCCAGTCAACCTGGGTTTACAAGAGGTAGATCCTGTCAAACTAACCTGACTGCCTTCTATGACAAGGTGACCAGCTTAACGGATGAGGGAAGGGCTGTGGATGTGGTCTACTTGGACTTTAGTAAGGCCTTCAACACTATTTCTCACAGCATTCTGCTTGAGAAACTGGCTACCACTGGCCTGGACTGGTGCACTCTCCTGCTGGCTTAAAAGCTGTCTGGATGGCTGGGCCCAAAGAGTGGTGGTTAATGGAGCCAAATCCAGCTGAAGGCTGGTCACAAGTGATGTCCCCCAGGGCTCAGTCCTGTGTCCAGTTCCTGCCACACAGCTCTACAGAACAAGCTTAAAACATAGGTGTCCAAAAAACTTAATTTCTTACAGTACAGCCAGGACGCTTGATGAGTCAGACATGAGTTTCCTATTTCAACACAAGAGATTTTATTTTTCTTAAAAGCCACAGTTATGGACCAAAACATACAACATCCATGGCCTGATTCAACCTACGACCTTTCCATTTCCTAAAAAGTTTAAGATAACAGTCCTTCTTGCTAGCTTTGTGACAGCTTAGAACAACAAAATAATCAATAGGAAAGACGTAGTCAGTTAACTTTCTGGCAAAATCTGAATCACTGAAAGACTCTAAATTTTATTCTGCATTTTTTCTGTGCAGAAATCTCCTAGATGCTACTTCTCTCCCTTCAGTCTAGCCAAAACTCTGATGTGAGAAGTCCTCTTTACCCAACACTAATTTGTGCTTTCACCCTTCAAACACCTATGAGCATTCTGTAGATATTGGTTGCAGTCCATCCCTCCTTACATTCAAGGAACTGCGTAGTTCTACATAAGATCAAAATGTTATGGAGGGAACCAATTTGCCTCAGCTCCTTTTTGTAAGGATAAAATGTTCTTGTAACACTACAAACATCAACCATGAATGCCACAGAACAGTTAAAGTTTGGCAGCTTCTGATGCTGTTTTAGTAGCACAACACAAGTAATTCTTTAGATGATTCAAGCTAGCTTTGCACATAGTGGAAAAAAACAGTGAAGTAACACAGTGGAAATTGCAAATTACAGCTGCAGGAGCAGGATGGACTAGGAAGGGAGAGAAGGATAGACAAAAGTAGAGGTGCTTCATTCATACTGTACTCTCACAAACCTCACACCAAAGAGTCCTTTTATTCGGGTTATCTATAGTGTAGATGTGCCTGTAAGTGTCCACTGTAAGCTGTGTTTAAGACATTGAGGCTTTTCTGATGCACTTCAGTTAAGATGTTAAAAAGCCTGTCTTTGGTAACAGACCAAGCGTACAGTAGAAGAAAACTCTTAACAAGGGGTTCCTCCCAGACACGTGCATGCACACAGGGACCCAACCAAAGTGGGCAAGGGAGGAGCTGATGCTGGACATGTGAACTGCATGATGCAGTTGGGATTTCAGGGCCCTTGAGGTTGACAGATTTAGGCATGGCTGCTGTGGGCAGAAAGGGTGGATTTCTAAGACTTTATTCGCACATCACATTCATGTGTAAATGGTCAGAAGTACTTGTAAAGGAAAAAGTACTGGAACCAGGAAAAAAAATGTCTCTCACATTACTAAACATAATAAACATTTATACAGTTTAGTCAGCAGCAGCTGGAGTCATGTTTCATTTTGGGGCTATGCATAGCATCTCTTTTTCCAGACTCAGAAAGAATGCTGTAATTTAAAGCAGGCACACTGACTCAGTCAATGTTTTTTGCATGTCATCTTGGAGACAACATGGTCAGAGAGAAGGTGGAGGGAAGGAGGCTGAGCTGGAGAAAGGGAGGGTGGTTGCTCATCTGGTCTTTATTTCCTTTCCCTGTTTCTTAGTAGTTCAAGCAAAAGACCCATTCCAGCTAGAAGCAGTGACTCTCCTGCTGTGGTATCTCATCTCAGAGGACAGCCCAGAGCTTGCTCTGTGTGCTAGCATCCTGGGAGCCTGCGCCACAACACTGCTTTGGCTTGGGGAGGTTAGAGGGAGTGTGGGCAGTCCCTGCGTTATTTTTATTACGATGGGAAGTTTTCTCAAGAGGGCCCATGCTTTGTCTTTTGTGTGACGAATGTCCTAGTTTTAACAACTGTCCATGCACTTGCATTGCCATCTCCCATGTGGGTTTTGTTTACATTTTAGAATGATGGCTCAGTGGTTATGTCACAAGCAGTTAAAGGTAAATTTGACTAACCAACCAGCTTGTAGGAAAAACAAAATGTATGAAAAAGAAAACATCTGTTAAGCAGAGCGTTTTAAAAAATTGCCTCAAGAGGCAAGGCCAGGTTCACTAATGACAAGTCTATAGGTTGACCTTGTTCAAAACCTTATCTGGGACTGGTATAAAGATTCATGCACACTGCTCACTTTTGTAGTAACAAGCATTAATTACATGCCCAGGACGTGCAGTACACTAGTACTGCCCACACTCTTCATGGAAAAATTGAGGCACAGAGAAATCAAGTAACTTGTCCACAAAGCCACACAAAGAGATTGTAATCAAACCAGAAGTTAAGCCCAAGCTTGCAGATGCCCAGTAGTGCCATAACCACAAGACCACGCTATTCTCATGACATGCACTCTCCCGATGGATCTTTCTTACTGTAGTTATCCCTATTCTCACGCTTTGCACAGGATATGCCATGAACCAGGTCTTAAATCCTTAAGGTTTTAGTAGGTACTTTAAATAAATACTGTCCCTTTCAGAGCAGAAGGAAGGAAGAAGGCCGAGTTCTTCTAGAAACATCCTTTCCCCTGGAACTTGTCCTTATCATCCTAACAGTATTTCCTTTGCTTTCCAAGAGTTGTTTTCAAGAGATAAAAACTTTACAAGAGCAAAAGCATTTCTGTTCCAGCCTAAAAGAAATCCAAATTCATACGCATTTCAAAGGAATAAGAAAAGAGTATGTCAGTCCAGTGGGTGCAGCAAGCAGCATAAAGTCAGATCAAGGCAAAGAAAGTTTCCTGAGCAGTAACACTACTCAAGCCACATTTCATGCTGCACTGAATTAAAGCATTCTCTGCTTTGCTTACCCCTCCTCCCTACTGCAGTTATTCTCAGCCTCCCAATGCAGTACCTTCCCCTGCATACCCCCTTGCCCAGCCTGCAGAGAACAAAGTATTCATCTTTTGGCCACTGCCAAGAGCCCAGAACAGAGACTATTCAGGAAACTGCACAGGTATTTGATACCTCTCTTAAAAATAAACTACAGATTTGAAAATACCTGTTTTATCAGGTTGAACTTACTATGAGCTACAAATTGTTAAGATTGAAGAAAAACAGACAATTTAGGGTGACACAGTTTCATTTGGAAACTGGGAAAAAATTGTATTCCTTTTAGATATATGAATAACATCAAAGCTTTTAATTGAAATAAATTCATTATTTACTCCGATTGCCTCATTGTCATCCAAGTCCTCCAACCCACTCTGTCTCACCAGAAAAAGTACCTTAGCATAAAGCAGTGGCCTCTTCTGACATCCCCGGAGACCAATTTTTTTCTAATGAACATGCAAAAGTAGTGGATTCTCAAGTTGAGGTTTCTTCTGAAGATCACTGTGGTATTTGTGATGGGATCTATTGGAGATCTGCAGCTCAGCACCATAATTCAGTCCAAATCTTCTATTCAGTTGCAGACTTTGCACAAACACATCTCAAAGCAACTGCCATTCACATCTGGAATAAAATAACCTCCAGAGAAATCTGCCTGCCTTTCTATCCTTTTTGCCTTGGAAGCGTCCCATGACCTGTGTGTGGGGAGGCAAGGGGGCTGGGCAAGGGGGCTACCAAAGCTACTCTGCTGCTTTTTAATGGACAGATCATCATCATCATCTGATTTCTCAGCTCTTCCCCAGAGCAGTGCCCCAGCTGTGACATATTAGCCATGGGAGATATCTGAAACCCACATGAAGCCATCTGAGGTAGACCAATTAAACAGGCCCAAAAATATGGGTCTTGACCTCAGCTTGGGAGAAGTAACACCTGATTATAGTGAGGGTGTGACCCTCACTGGTCCAAAACTCTGATTCCAACCACTGAAAAAAAGAGCCAACATACATAATATGGTGTGCTACCAGAGGGGAAGGAGGAGGGAAAGAGGAGGAGGCTACTGCCGTTACATATTTTCAAGCAACAGATGAAGAGGGACAAAAGACTCCACACATCAGGAAACCATTAAAATGAATACATTCCTACTTTCTTCATAATTAATTCAGCATGGCCAGTTTTGTATCAGAGAAGGGAAAAGAAAGATTTCAACCACTTCCTTTTATCTCAAGCTGTTTGGAAGAATATGATCTTGTAACACAGTAAAAAAAGTGCCTCGCTGCATCCCAGCAGGCGACTAACTTTAACTCTTCCACATGCCTAATGTGATATGCAAATCCCTCCTTTCTGTATGACACAATACTTGAATTATACAGCAAAGACCCAGGTTCATTTAGGCACCAGTTATCCCCACTGTCTAGATCCACCACTCCCCCGCCCCTTTTACTTCATATTGCGTTAAATGCTATATTGGAAAGTGTTTTTACTGCACAATTCCCTAAAATTTTTATTCAGTAGTTTGCTTTGTTGTGAGAGTTAACATTTGGTTCACATTTTGACGGTTGTCTTCACATGCATAAGGACCAGAGACCTATTATTTCCCTGTTCTTGAAATTTTAGGTTCACGATTAGGCAGAGTTATGCAATACTTTCAAAAGACGACTCATCAGTCAGCTATTTATATGCTCAAGTAATTCCCTTGTTTTCTAAGTCCTGTGGGAACAAATATTAAAGCTGTGATTGGCTGTAAATCTAGATAGTCAGTTTGGGAGCACTTTCACAGTCATTCAGTAAGCCGAGAATAGCACGCACAGGTAGGAAGTCCTTGAAGTACAGCTAAGATGATTATTTACAGCTTTCCTTAATAGAAGATTTGAGTAGGGTTAGTTGAACTCTGTGGCTCTGAACATCTGCTGAACACAGTCTGTCAACTTTTGATTGTTTTCTGTTGCCCTGTAAATCACACTTCATATTAATAAATATACAAGTACTCTGAAATTCTAAGCCCTAGCAAATTCATGTAAATATTCAGAAATAAAAACAATAAAACAAAACAACATAAAACAAAACATCTGAGTTTAGAATTGTGAATGGAAGGGGAGATTCACCTTTCATAAAGACTCCACTAACAGGCTTCATCAGAAGAGAACATGTTTCCATGCAATACACTATGTGCCCAAGTTTTCTTCTATGAAAAGGACTGAAAGTTTTGTGGGTGTTATTTGTTTGTTAGGTTATAACAATGCTTAGGTGGAATAGATGAAGTTCAAGGCTCCATTATGCTACACAAACAATGTCACCATACATAGCCCAAAGCAGTTATACAATGCTATGAGAACTGTCAGAGTGGCTGGGAACAGCAGAAGGACCACCAGTGGAAGAGCTGAGATATAATCTGATTACATACCAGATCAGGATCAGACAGGAGATCTGTTAGGACTACATACTCAATCCAGGTGTTCAAGACCACCACCAGACCCATCACCACATTACCATCCTTCCCAAATATTTTCTTCTACACTGCTTGCTTGCATCAATACCTCTAAGTCTTTTCTTACTGAGAGTCCTATGACAACAGCATATTACTATTTAATCAGCACAGTTGTTTTCTCAGACTGTATGGTACTGAGCATTTCCATGTTTTCTATTTCTAGACTGCCTTTGGAGTGATGACTAAGGTTTGAAAAGAAGGAAACCCGCACTGTCAACTTCTTAGACCATTCGGTGTTTAGTAATTGATGTATCAGACAATATTGCAAATATTATACGTCAAACTGAGTTTACTCGGAAATTACTATTGCATATCTTTGAACCAAATATGGTTCTAATGATCAGCTCAACTAGGTGTTGTGTAGCAGAAAAGCCTTTGTTCCAAAAAGCATGGCTAGGTTCCTGAAAAATCTGCAAAATCAGATTTTGATTTGAATGTTAGAATGTTTGCCAAGCCACCAGCTTCTTGGATTTCTAGACTTTGATCAGCATGTCCATGACAACCATGCCTGTTGCTTTAATCATCTTCAGAAACCATATGCATGTTATTAGAAACAAAATTGCCAAATTATATTCTTGGTTTACCTTTGTGTAAAGGAGATGGAAATCACAGTTACCATAAAATACATTGGCAGCACTGATTTTTCTAAGCAACCGAGAGATACATACTCTTATATTGAAATTACCAACATAAAATTAGTCTTCTGCCACTTCAAAATCTACAAATTATGAAAATTAATGAGTTATGAAAATTCATTAGCACAGGTTAAGCGATGTAATTTTAAATGTTTCCCAAAGACTAAGACTTGTGGAATAAAAATGTTGGTAACAGCAGAAACAGGGTATTTATTCAAGAAAAATAAAAAGACTAATGCCTCCATTTCCCCAGCCCAATGTGCTGGCACTGAGCAGGAAGTTTTCAGGTTTTATTTTTCAGCCATGTCTTACTCATATAATTTTGTCATAAAATCTTAGTCTGGAACATGTAAGAGCTATAGAAATTCCATAATATCTGTTGTTTGGTAAATCAAATAGAAGGCTTTATTTAAATAATAATGCTGTAATGAAGAGTCTGCTTTCTGACCTTTATCCCCCTTTAACTGACCCATATCAAGTAAGAGTTTGCATCGTATCACTAACACACAAACTAGAGACAAGAATGCTAAAATAAAGCATTAATTTATATGTCCCCTAGATGCTATTCCTATATTGCATGTACTAGTTAAATATGGAACAACAGTTCATTTAAATACCGCAGAAGTCTCCAGTGTCACATACCAGCAGCATCACTCACCAACAACATGGAGTACACGCAGCAATGAAACACAGACCAGCTGTATTCTAACTCATTTTTTAAAATGTGTAACTTCTATATCTGTCTACGGATTCTGCTGATATTCAAATTTAAATGAATACACAAGTCAGGAAGGACAGAGGAAAAAAGTTGACAAATCTAAGAATTCCCTTTTATGTGTCATTTTGGCATAAGCATGCAGGTGTGTCCTTATTCTCTACACAGCCTTCACAGAGCTGAGAAAGGCGAGAGGACTTGCCGGCACCCTATGACTTGCTGCCATCGGGACCAGAATGCTAGAACATGCAGTATTCCAAATTAGTCCTAAAACTATCTTTTTCCTTTTGTAATTGAACATTTTGGGTATGCTTTATCATCACTTCATCTTTCTCAAAACTATGCACACAGAGTAGCACAAAATGAGAGTGCTTTTTTTTAATTCTATCTCCTAGCCGTGTCGCCTTACAATTATGAGCGTCAGAGGGCTCTTTTTATTTCAAAATAAAACTTCAGCCTTCCCACACCTGCAAACCACTTGGGAGCTAGTCAGTGCATCAAGCTAGGGTTTGCTGTTATTGCATTTCTGCTGTATTTGATGAAACATCCTTTTAAGCAGACCCTTAGAGAGTTCTAGAAAGGGGAAAGGGGACCCACCTGGCAGTGTCATGCTGCCTTCATCTCAACCCTGTGCTGTATGCTTTTGCACTGTGAAACACAAACTTGGGGGAGGATGAGGGGAAGAGCAGCGTTAAATACATTATTCCTTTGAGGGAACTCTGTCTGTTGTTGTTTATAATGAATTCAGTTTTAGGCAAGGCTGGGGGGAGGGGTGGTGTTTGTTTTTTGCTGACTCTGCAAACTGATACTTTGAGAGAATTGTCTGGGGAAAGCAAAGAGTCCTTTATTATGTCTGTCACTGCCAAGTGATTTGGCAGCTTTCTCCATGAGATGTACAGTCCGATAGGTTGTGAGAGCTTGGCTGGCCAGTTACCAGCAGAAAAGCTCAACTTAAACACTTTAAAAATCTTATTATGGCCAATTTGTGGTTTTGGCTGAAGAAAGGGAGAAAATGAAAAATAGAGGCAGCTGGGTGTCAGGGAAGGATGGAACAGCCACGTCGTTTTTGCTGCTGTGCCACACTAAAAAGACTATCCTCATATGTACATAGAATCTAAGGCAAACACATGCACTGGCTAGGTAAACCTGCAAATGATTTCCTTTGTCTTAGCATTCATATGGAAGGCCAAAGTGATGTCTTGCTTTCTCATGAATCAGAGGGCAGCTCAGCACTAACATCACCAGTCCAAAACCGACTTCAATTTGTGCCCAAGGGCTACAAGTAAGAAAGGGGCTCTGGGCCACCACAGCCATCAGGGGTCCCTTGGGGAAGGAAACTAGTAAATACCCCGTTGATTTCCAAAATCAAAGCAGCACGGAGAATGTTATGTAGGCCTAGATCTGGACATTGAGCCATACTTCAAAATGGTAGCTAGTTTCTGGTCCTTCTCAATAAATCTGCTTGGTTTTGATCCCCCAAAGGCCTACCTGTCTTGGCCCATGAAATAATCTTTGGAATATCTTGGTGAAGATACATACAGGTATGTAGCAGGAGAAATGCTGGGCACTTTGGTTTTACAACATAAGCATATAAAAGTTGTTAAAACAAAATTGTCAACTTTTCTGACAACAAGAATGCTGCAAACATAGAATCACAGAACGGTGTGATGGAAGAAACCATTCTTAGAAGACCATCTAGTCCCAGCCCTCCTACCATGTGCAGGGACCTCCTCCACTAGACCAGGTTGCCCAAAGCCCCATCTAGCCTGGCCTTGAGCACTGCCAGGGAGGGGCAGCTACAGCTTTTGCAGCCAAGGATAGAAACCAGGTCTAAAACTACCTAGGCGTAAAGGCAGCAGGACAACCTGTGTTCATATAGTAACAACAACATATTTTCCCTTTATGAACAGGGGCATAACTTTGCCAGGTTAACCCAGAACATAAATCCCCATCTGCAGAAAGAGTAAGAACAGATAATGCTCAGTGAGGGAATTAGAGGACCTTAACACCAGCAAAGGGCTACTGTTAAGCATCATTCAGATCAAACGGGTGGAGAGGGAACAGCAGGTTAATCATTTAGACAAGGTAAATACTACATTTTGAAAAATAAGAGCCTTTAGCTTAATATCAGCAGACAAAAATGTGTCCTCTTGCTCTTTTCCGGCACTTATTTAAAAAAAAAAAATCCTTTGGTGAGCAGTTCTTGCTCTCCAGCTCTGAGAGCATCAAGACATCTCTGCCACAGGACAAGCAGGTGCTGGAGCACCCTTCTGGGTGGGTCTGTCTGTGCCAAGCCAAGGAGCAGACTGGTTCTTGGAAATGTTTATGCAATTCAACTGTGCTGCTGCTGAAGCCACAGACAGACAAGAAAAAAATATAATAAAGAAAACACCCAGAGCACCCAGCCCCACACCACTCAGGCCATTAGTGTATCTCACTAAGGTTTTGCTTTCCACTAAATACTGTCAAGTTTCTGTTTTGTTTGGACCTGAAGGGTGGAGGGAGTTGGAGAGTTGCCTTCGCTGCTGTCAGTACTTCCTAATGATGTTTCTCACTAGAGAAAATGAGCTTGCTTGTTTGAGAATCCAAAGTCCCTGTGGGGAACAGTTTGGGAAACTGAAGATATGGAAGGAAAATAGTATCTGTTAGGGCAAAGTATAAACATCCATAAAGAGAATAGCAGAACACCTACAGAGAATGTTGTAGCTTTGCCAGCAAACTGAAGTCACTGACCAAAGAGGGAGCTGTGACAGCGAAACATTAAAATACAAACAAATCAGAAATTTAGTCTAGCAGTTATAACAGGAAATTATTGCAGGAGTTGGGGCTCCTACATTCTCTTCCTAGTTCTGCTTCTGATTTACTAAGCAAGTTGGAGAAGTCAAATTTTAAATGTAACTTCTAAGTTGGAAAGCCTCCATTTCTGATGCCAAGCTGCAGACACAGAGAATTTCACTGACTAGAATCCTCAGTGCCCTTCTGCACATTTGAGAGCAGGGCATTTCAGGGCACTGGCATCTCTGAAGTCAGCTACCTGTCCTGGAGAAACCTACAGTTACCGCCCCGCTCAAAGCGGCCACCTCCAGAAGTTTCCCATCTGTGAGTTGTGGCTAACGCAACATATTGCTGTGGGAGTCTGTTTAAATGCTCTTTATGGTTGGCATAACATGTTGCAGTAGGAGTGTTCTGTTTAAATACTGTTTGTAAACATTTACAAGACTACTTAGGCATGCTCTGTCTCCGAAGTCAGTGCTATTACTTTTGGCAATAATGTGCTCAGTGACCCGTATGTTTCTGAAAGGACTGCTTCTGAGTAGGGGGGAATGAAGCTGCATTTGCAGGTCTGACTACAGGAGGAGTTTCAAGTGGAGTGCCACCGAAACCAAGAACCAGCAATAATTCTTGTATTCTGTTCAGTGACATAGCCCCAGTTGAAACTGCAAAGAAAGCAATCTGTTACACCCCAGGACGAAGTGGAACATCTCATAATCATGGGAGCTTTCTGTACGCAGGGTTCATATTCGATTCCAGGAGAATTTACAAATGGAGAGAGCATGTGGTTCCTTCTTACACTGACTTGAACTGTGATGCAAATTCCTTGGAGGCAGAGCCAAATTAAGTGTCCAGAATAAGGATGTCTCCATAAATTGACATCTTCCTGCCCTACATTCAATTACATGCTCCCATCCTTATCAAGGGACACCGTGGATCAGAAGGTTACACTCTGGGTCCCTGACAGCACTTATTTGGTCATGAAAGTCCAAATGTTTCTCATTATACCAGTGAACACTTTTTTTTATCCCCTTCTGTACAGTACTTCTGTAAATATATGTGTCCTAGTGCCAGCTTCACTCTTGCTCTGAGCCAGAATATTTACAGTGACTTGTCAGATCGAGTGTCATGAAACAAATGACTTTGGAGTTTGCCTACTTGTAACAGAGGTTGCTACTGCATCTGTTTTTTTAAAGAATATGCTATGCTGAGGAATAAGCATGAAAAATAATGCTGTTCACTGACATGAAGGAGAGAAAGGGGAAAAAAATAAAGAAAAAATAAACCAAAGTAGGTCTGGAGTCCTCCTGTTCCTCTTCTACCTGCCAGCATACAGTGGTGCAGTGCACTTAATGTTCCTTTCCCACATGTGACCCTGGAAGTAGCACCACGTACACCCTCACCATCAGCCATGGGAGCTCTACTGTCAGAGCTCCTGCCAAGCTCAGGTCTTCTGCCAACCACCTGCTTTTCAAACCCATGTACTCACATGGAAAGCAGTTTGGACCTACACTCTAAGAAATTGTACAAGCTCACGAAACAAAAACAAGCCCTTTCCCAGCAGAATGGATCATTTAACTCTTGTAAATTTCATCTGGGAACCTCCTTACAGAACTCTCAGAACTGTTAAGCTTCAGCATGAGAATTCATCAAGGGGATATGACCTCTATGTCTCTCTCCACTACCGTTCACCCACAGTTTACTAATTAAAACCCCCTTTCTCTTTATAGTGCTTCTCCCACACCCCTTTTAGGTTGTTCATTGCTACTTGCATTTGTTTTGTAGGCTCGTCCAAAAGGAGAAGGCTTGACACCGTACCAAGGCAAGAAACGCTGTTTTGGTGAATATAAGTGCCCCAAATGCAAGAGAAAATGGATGAGTGGAAACTCCTGGGCTAACATGGGACAAGAATGTATCAAGTGCCACATTAACGTTTATCCTCACAAACAGGTAAGAGAAATACAGACCTGCTGGCATACAGGCTTGGAACAAGGAGTGATCTTGACTTTGTAAAGCGTGGATAAGGCTTAAACAGGACTTGATGGGGACTACAACATGCCATAAAAAATTGTTCCCTAGATGAGCTGCTATTACCAGGACTGAGATCAGAGTTGCAGAATTCAAGTGTCCTACCTTTCACTAAAAGTACCTTCAAAACAAAACTATTAACTGCCTTTATTATAGAAACAGACTGTGGGGTCCTACAATCTGAGATGGAGTCTAACAAGTTCAGTGGTAGTAATGGGCCTCCTAGTTCTTCTGATTCTCCATATTTACACCAGTTTGATGTTTCATTACACTGGTGTCAGTGGAGTTATTTCACACACATACTACTTTTTTCACCTGCTGAGATAAGGTTTGGTTTGGTCAAGAATCAATGTCTAATTTATAAACATTAGTGATAAAAGAGAAAAAGACCAAGATGACTGCTTCCCACAGAATTCCTTGGTTAATGAAAGTAAAGCAGGATACTTTCATTAAAAAGAGCTCTCAGTTTCCATAATACCATGTGATGTCCAAGCTAAGATCTTCAAGAGAAAACCTATTAAACTGAACAGGTCAAGCTGGAGTAGCAGCTTTGCTAGGAAAGCTGTATCTGCCATCCTGTCAGCCATAGCTCGCATGGTACATATAGATCACAACTCATCTATCCCTTCTGGTAATTGCCTTGTATTTCTAGCTCATGATTGGAAAACTGTCAGTTCCTTCCTGTACCTCACCAGAACTGTTCACAGTCAGCCAATTCCACAGTCTTTAGTGAGAAACAGACTAACCAACCGCATAAGCTTATATCCCTTGTTTCCCTGACACATCAGGCTACAGACTGTCTGTTGAAGCTGACATTTCATGCAGAAAGTCACATTTGAGAGCCCCATGAAAAATAAATTTGACCATCGTGGAAAAAATTGAGGTGGGACTTTGCAATATTGCAGAAAATTGTGGGTGGAAAAGGTGCGAATTATTTTAAAAGACTTTGAAAGGTGTGATTTGCCATGAGCATAATTCATCCTAGCTGAATCTGAGTAATAGGGGTCAAGTTACCTGCTGTCCACTCACAGAGGCTGCTCAAACCATAGTCAGATCATTTGCATGTACTTGCAATAGGTGCCAAGGAAATTGCATCAGGAGCCTTAGGTGTCTCATTAGCTAGCTCAATGTTTGCAAAATTCCTATAAAAAAGCTCTTTCCAAGGGCTCATAAGGAACACTTCATACCATTTCATGAGGTTTCGGAGGGGCGAGTGTCAGGAAAAAGGAAAACACTGTGACATTATTATGATGAAAAGTCAAGAGGAATACTGAAATTCATTGCAACAAGCAGAAAGAGGAGATACAAAGACATTTACGCTTTATCCCACCCAGGAGTATCAAATTAAATGAACAAAAAAAGAGTATTTTTTTTTAACTGTATTTCCCTCTCCTGCCATACACACATGCATATTCATCTAATTCTAAGGGTAAGATCAGTCTCAGTCTATGGCAATGTCACATTCCAATATGCAGCCAAAGTATTTACTTACAATTTCTAACACCTTGAAGAAGTATGAACTGCTGTTAAAACTTAGTGTTTGAAGTCTGCCAAGCTTGTGACAGAAGCCTTGGCTTAAATTTGACATACTTCACTACAAGCAGGTCATCCCTTCTATCACAGGGGTTTTTCTACTGTACAGTGAACAATTCCCTGTCTGAGCCAGTGAACACCTTTATTTTTGTCATCCATTTGAGATTAGGTGTTTAATTCCTTTTTCCCAAGGCTAACGCCACTGATTCCAAAGCTGAAAACAAGGTGTCATCTTTAGAAACTGCAATTTAAGTGGAAGCATATATGGAAGGGAGGCTAAACAATTTTCTTTTGCTACATTGACTGAGACAGTTTCAAAGTTTCCAAAGGGCTGGGGTTCCTTGCCCCTGTTTAGATAGCTTATATAGACAACTGCACGAAAAGCCAGGCTGGGCAATGAAATTAGTTATCACATGCATAGAAGTAGTCTTGAGAGGGAGAGAAATTACAAGACCACTGATTTTTAATACATTTATAGATATTTACCTTGTTCTTCTAAATTCTTTCCATTGCTTATGTTACTGTTCAAAAAGTCACCAAAAATTGCTCATGTGCACTATGAAAGGTATTACAGACTTTGGAGTACATATAATTTGTAGTAAAGGTGATTTACCCTTGTACAGAGTTGCCCCTTGTGGCAGGGTTAGAGGAGTCTGATCTGCACAGAAGCACTAAAGTTAAAGATATATGAAGACAAAGTGGAAGGGTTGCCATCTACAGTGCTTCTGTAATATGTGCTAACCTTGAAGCCATATACACAGTGTTATCCAGGGAGTTATCACAGCATGCACAGTGCAGGTTTCCACAGCTGACACCCATCACTGTTTCCACACCATTCCCTATGGAAATCAAAACTGAGGTTGTGGAAGAGCTTTGCTCTTATCTATCCCATGTTCATGCCCCCGATCTCTATTTGAGATCTTCACATTTCAACTAGACTTCCAAATATAAATAACTTGCAGCCAGTCACCAGTACTCTCTCCTAAAATATCAACTTAAAACTATTACGTTGAAAGATATTACATCCTGTTATCTTGGCCTCACCTCCATCAGCTTCTACCTCTCAGTGTTACTATCAACATTCCTTCTTTTTTTTTTTT
>VXBZ01008105.1:545253-561990 GCA_013399135.1 Heliornis fulica
TTTTGTTCTTCTGGGGATGCTCTGTGCTGTTTCCAAATAAACATACCAGCAATAGCCAGGCAGTAAAGAAAACAGCATCAGTTCATGCACAGAGCCAGCAGCGAAGGAGACTTAGCTTAGCCTTTTATTTTTTTTAACTAAACTTAACATTTCTAGGTTACCTTAGCATCTTCTGTTTGTATTTGCCATATACTGTGCAGATTTGGATTACTTTGTTGGCACCTACCCTAGGAGAATCCTCACTGATGTTAGAGTTCCTATGATTTCTGGAAGTTTTTAGCAACCACTTGTTTCCCCTCTCAGTGCATTAGTGGATGTCCATAGCTAATTATGTACTCTTATCGCCTTCATTATGTGGGAACAGAGAATTTTCACTCATATCTGAATCTTTCATTAAGCAGTTTTTCCAGCTTAAACAATTCATCTAAGATGCTGCCTCATCTTGACATCCCTTTTGGTGAAGGTACAAGGGACTCCCAAACTACAAAAATTACTAAACTGCAATCAGATCAGACCATGTCTGAAACCAGTTGGGTGCCATATTTCCCTGACAAGAACATATTGTAAAAGTCTACACTTTGGGGATATTTCAGTACAGAATGAAAACTCACACCAGATCCCATCAAACACCCTATTCCATATCCGAACCTGGGCAGTAGAGGACACTTGCTGGTTGGTGTGGATGTAGGACAAGACACAGCAACTGTCTCTGAAGATACTTTTCCATCCTCTCATATTGCCAAGTCAATATTTCTACATCCTCACAGTTTCTCACCAAATAGGTGTCTATCCAATAGCCACACATATGCTACCAAGATTTGCTACATCATCCTGAATATTGGAGGTTAGGATGCTTTTGTCTAATTTTGGAGAAAAACAGATAAATCCTTATATTCTGGACTGCTTGACATTAATTGCAGTGTATCAGGAACTTTTTCTCAAATCCTGAGCTCACCCTTCTCTCCGTCTCTCATCTTTCCCAGTTGCTTACCTCAATCTATGGACTTTTCAATCCTGTAGGCCTTGTCCACATTGTCTCACAGGAGGTGGTTTGTGCACCAGTATTGCCGTGTAACTGGCTCAGACAATAATGTATTATAGTACTGAAGATGATCATCTCCACTCTAGATGGCCATGCAAGCACACATGCCGGGTCTGTGAATGGCTGTGCAGCTATGCTCAAATCTTTATTTCCTATGCATACCTTTTGTTAGCAGGTCCCTGGAGAGGAAAGCAGCCACACTTCCCTGCCACCTGCTCTTTGCTCCTGGAGACTCATTTCACTCCAGGAAGCAATCCCGTGCCAATTCCCTTATGTCTCAATTCAACCCTGCACTCTTACTCCACATACCCCATCTGTGAGAATGAGCTTTTAATCTCTCAGGGGCAGGAAAAGTCTTCTCAGCAAGTTTACAGCTGTGTATATACTTCAGAGTGCTCTATAAATACAGCTCTAAATCTCTGCATTTAAAAGAGGTGGCGCAGCATGCATTACAAGAAGTAAAGCAAGAGCCTGATAGCAGGGCTGCTGCCATTCATTCCCCAGCTCATGCACAGAATGGGGAATCAGGCAGCTCTCACACCCAAGCTGCAGAACACTTCCTTGGCCCAGGGAAGCTCTGTGTGCATTTTTGAGTTTGTGACTAGATTGTGCCACTGCGCTCCTCCTTCTACATTTTCACCACATCCCTGAAGCAGTAAACAAACAGCTCTGTGGGAGTGCTTGCAGGAATTCAAAGGACATGGGGCAAAATAGGAAGCCAGTTGAGCTCAAGCCTTATTGAGGAATAGACCATAGAACTACCCTGACAAAGTTGCTCTGTGGATACTCCAAAAGCCATTTCCTGGATAGTTATTTTAGCTACTCTAAATGCAAACAGAAGTCTCATACGGGACTAACCTAGCTCTTATTCCTCCAAAGACTTTGGATTTTGTAGTTGTTTATGCTCATTCTAACCCTGCTCCAGCAGGGAAGCCAGTCCTTCTAGCCATTCTCCATCACTCTTAGTGCTGCAACAACCCAGACGCCAAGCTCTGAATTCTCATTTTCTTCCCCTGCCCACTATAGCGGCAACATCTGTGCCTCTGGTTGCTTCCTGGCTGGCCTCTTATCAAGGCTTCTTCTCTGACTTTGTGGCTAACTCCAGTGCTGTTTGTGATGACAGCTGTTCCACTGGTGCAGAACCAGCCATCTGGTGACTGACTTGTCCTCTTGGACACTGTTTTCTTCCAGCTGTCAGGAATTTACTGTTGGCCTGGAAATAGTTTGGTATGTAAATACATTCTTCACAATACCAAGCTATTATTTTCATGTGCAATGCCATGGTACCATCACAGCTTCCACACTTGGGTACCTCCACAGCCCCTTCTCATCTCTCTATAGCAAGGGATGGGTGTGATCACTCAAGCCCAACAGATTTTTCAACACTTTCAGGCCTACAGTTTTATTCTTCTGACTCTTAGATTTGATAAACCCTGCCCAGTATGCCCATACTTGTGTGCTCCAGTAGTGGGAATACAGATAAGCCCAGACAGCTGTTTCTCTGAACTCTAAAAAGATATTTTTGCCATTTAGCTCATGTGGTTATCATTCATTCCTAGCTGGCCCAGAGGCATGCTGCTGACAGAGGCTGCTTGCTCTCTGAGCACAATGCCTCTGGTCTGCAGCTTTCTTATCACTGCCTCTCGGATCCACAGCAACATCAGAGAGCCTTGCTATCATCCCTGTTTCCCCCAGACAGAAAACAAGAGGGGCTGCTGCTCAAGAATGCACACTGCATTTCATCCATTTTCCCTGGTACATAATTTGTTGTTGCACTGAAAATTTAGAAATTCATCATAGCACATGTGTCTTGAGGGAAGCATAGCTAGCTGTGGCTCCTTAAGACTGTTAGCCTAATAATTATCCTACAGGCCATAGTTGTAGAATCCATTTCTGTTCACTTATCTGTCATATAATCACCTCATCTGTTCTATTAAGAGATGAGGTTATGAGTCCAGAAAATCACCTGTCTTTTCTTAGGTTTGAATTTTTATACAGTCCTTTATGCATGAGTGGTGCGACCACCTTGATCCATTCTACAGAAAAAAAATTAATCTTCAAACAGAAGCAGACACATTAGTCCATTCTGCTTTTTAGTGGAAACATTTTTCCTCAAGAATATCTTAGTGGTGATTTCTCTGACACCTAACACTTTACAAGGATGAGCTTTTGGGTTTAACTGACTTGTGGGAAACACAAAGTTCATTCACTAAATGTAGACTGGGACAGCAATAGTTCACAATCAGAAGTTAATTTTCAGGATAGGAATTGCTATATAAGTTTAAATTTATTTCAGCTTCATTACCCTGAGGCAAAAGCTTTAGTCACTATCACCAAATGCTTTCCTGGTGGAGCTGCACAATATTATTTCCGCAAGGCAACTACCGGGAGAAAATTAAAGAAAGATGCACAAAATTTAAGATAGTAAGTACCCATCCCTGTAGTTTAGACTGAAACAATGGACCACCGAATCCTGGATGCTTGCTTTTAAAAAGCAACAATAAACATAGAAGCATTAAATTTAAACTATTCATTTAATGGAAATAAGCATACCTTTCCCAGAGAAACATAGCAGGATTTTCTGTTGTTTTACAAGTTCCATTTCATCTCTTCCCAAGGAAAGGAATTGTTTTTGCAGCCAAACAGCCAGTCCCCTTCTCAACACATGACTGAGTTTTCATCCTACCAGTCAGCAGCAGCACAGAACTCTTGCAGCCTCCTCTTGGATCTTCTGCTTAATTTAGGCAATCCCCAAAACTCTACACAGTGTGAGCAGCTCAACCCTACCCCACCCCTCTCATGCCAGCATCTCTTCCTTTCCCTCTGCTTCCACCATGTCAAACGCTAGTGAGAATTGACCGATGTTATCATGTGCCAAGAAGGTCCGACCTTGATGGACACACAGCTCTTGGGCTACCTAATGGTCCTACCACTACTAGCATGGTGTATGAAAGATTAAATTAATAACCTGAAACCCTTGCAAAGTCCTCTGCAATTAGTAATAGACAGCAGCAGGACAAGAACAGTTGCTTCTCAGAGCATTTAAAGGCAATTTTTTGCCTTTTAAGAAACCCCTGAAGAGAAAACAGCAAGCAGAGATAAGCTGGGACTAAAGTTTATGCAAAAGTGGGACTGATGTGTTTCTGGGACACAAACCATGCAAGCACACTAACATTTTTGAAGCCTCAGCCCTCCACTGCCTCACCAGAACTGTAGCTCAGGCTCTGCTCAGCTCCACTTCTTCCAGCTGGCCCTTGGCAACCTGCTTTCCTGCATTTGTAACCCCTCTCTCCCCAGCCTCTGTGTTGTAACATGCTGGTAACAATAACATTTCTGAAATCAAAATCCTTTTCAGGCCAAAAAGCTGAGCTCAATCAACGCTGGGGGAAAGCAAACCATGGAAAGCTATTGTTTCTGAAAACCATCCAAAAACTCTTGGCACTTCAAGGCATTCCCAATGTCCTTTGCACTATTTCCAGGAAAAATGATTCCCAAGGCCTTGTGTATTAAAAAAAAAAATCTGGCTTATACCAATAAACATGATAACTGCTGTATTTTTTCTCTTTAATCAGAGCACTGCTAGCATGTAGAAGCAATCAGAACTAAGTAAAAAACCCCTTTTTTTAAGTGTAGCATTTAAAAACTCTCAAATTCTCCATTGAGGAGCATAAATTAACTCCTGCGTCTCCTGAACATAAGCATCATCTTTTATGGCTGCATTTATGTAATGTAAATTCTTGATGAAAGTTTGTGGGCAAATGTTTGCAGAGTAAAGTAGTAGAAAAGGCAGAAGAGTCATTTTTCTGACTAAATAAGCTTGTTCAACTTGACTGTGTTATGGCAGAAGTAGTGCCTGCACCAGCGATTGGGTTGCAAATCTAAAAACAGAAATGATGGTTCTGATCTCAGATCCTAAGATCTCGCCTCCAACAATTCATTTGAAGCTTTGAGGGGCTGCAGAGAGGTGTAAATGATTTAGATGAGATGAGGGGTCCGTCACCTTCCTGATCTCCTACCTGATACAGGTAGTCCAATTTGCAATTAGACTGGAAGTGAAGTTAAACTCAGAGACATATAGTATGTGGCCCAGAACACAAACTTGAGGCAATATCATGAGGAAGAGCATTGAGTCTGTAACAAATCATTGGCTACCGCCACCAAACTCCTCCCACATCTGTTTTTACAAGCTGTGCAATATAGTAAGTGTTGCACTCACAACTAACAACCCTTTCTAAGGATAACACAATATATTTTGTCTCATTCTAGCTATTCAGAAAGCTAAGAAACATTTCTATTCTGTGGATTATGGGATGTTCCTGCAGTGTAACATAGCAAAAAGAAAAAAGCTTCATATGTCCTTTTTTTTCTTCCTATCCACAGGGTGTCCGGTGGGTGGTTTTGGAACAAGCAATGTATAAATTACAAAATTACAGCCATTTATATTTTCCCACCTTTAAATCCTAAGACTTTCTTTTAACTGTAAAATTTTAAAGCACACCCGATTATCTAAGTTTTCATTTATATTTATCCAATCCCCTGCTCTGAGAATCATGTTTTGAAGAGATAAACAAGAGTCTAGTATTCCTGTGAGAACAGCGAGAAGCTTATGGATTGTTTTCAGATTTCTCACCACATGCTGTCTCTGCCACAGTCCCACACAAGAGCTCCTGTCTTCCTGGGACAGCACTGTGCAGCAAAAGAGCTTCCACGTACATTTCACGAAACCAGAGAAGTTATGGGTTCGGGAATTTTGGTTTTGTTGCCCCCAAACAAACGGAGCACTTACCGATGTCCTACCTCACATCTCTATCACCTCTCTCCCCAGCAGACTTTCCAAACACTTAACCTTACTGCAATATTTCACACAGGCATTTGACTTTCAGAGTGTCTCTGAAACCCTTTACATGCTATGGAAAATTAAAACAAAGCTATTTCATCCCCTCGTTCGGCCAAATATACCTCCAACCCTTCAGTAATATTTCACAAATATTATCAAAATATTTATTCCATTTATTACTCAGGTTCATCAGAGCAAAGGATTGTGTTACGAGGTTTTTTTGTTTGGGTTTTTGTTTATTATTAATAGTTTCACAGCTGTCCTACTTCAAAAATTTCAGCTGCAGAAATGTGGGACTGAGTATTGGGACACCCTTGTTTACCTCAGTAATATCTGTACGTGGTTAAGGCAGTTTCCTTGTAGCAGCTAGCCCAAATGTTGCTAACCCATGCCTGGCATTTCTGGGTAAAGGGATTCCCATGCCTGAGGTGCTAATGCCTGTGGGACATCTCAGTTGCTGGAGCCAAGAAAAACTCCTCTATCTTACTGCTTTTATAAATACAGTCCCCAATTCAGGCTTTTAGCAACTTGCTTACAACAAAGTTACTGCCACCTTTATGAAGAATTATATTAATTTGTGAGGCTGCTCTGAACCAAGGCAGTGCTGAAGAGCTTAAAGAAGTATTTCATCCCTCCAGGAAAGAATTACGGCACCTTTGTAATTACTAGGAGAAAACTCAGTTCAGCATGAAAGTAGTCTTCACATGCATAGTAAGGAGTAACAGTGACTAAACTCTGGGTCTAATCAGATTTCCTTCTCTTCACTGCAGAGACCCCTGGAAAAGCCGGATGGCCTGGATGTTTCGGATCAGAGCAAAGAACATCCCCAGCATCTGTGTGAGAAGTGCAAAGTTTTGGGCTACTACTGCCGCCGTGTGCAATAAACCTTCCAAGTGGCCTCTTCCCCTCCCCATCATCCTGAACGATCCTCTGGCAGCACGCAAACAACAGCAACACAACAATTCAAGATACAAGCTAAAATAATTGCCAATATTGCCTATCTAATAATATGCCTTACCATTAATAGAATGTAACATTTTTTCCTGTGCATGCACACACATGCTGCAGGTATTTACAGGACTGATTTTTATATATACATATATATGTAAATTCATATATATATGTACACACACATATACAAAGCGTTACTGATAGTGTTCACAACAGAACCGTGGCTGCAGGTTCTGCTGATTGTTTACACAGACCCTACATCCTGTCCAGGTGAAATGAAGTATTATTCAGCAGGCAAGGTATCATATTCACAAGGAATATATGTATGGCTTTTGCAGAGGTTAAATAACTGTGGGGCCACTACTTGCCACAACGTGAACGTTATTCCTATTATATGACAAGACAAATGAAGATGAAACAAGCCACAGCATCAAAGACGGAAAATTATTTTTTTCCAAGTTTTAGAAAGTCTGAGAGTTTTGTGCTGCTGCTTTCTTGGACTTTTTCTGTTAGTTACCATCGCTTGGGCAGGGCTTAGGCAAAATCATTTTCACAGGATGCGGAAAAAAAAGTGAAGAATTGTTTGAGGGTGTGGATTGGGTAGAAAGGGAATGCCATAATGGGACCCAGAGCATCAGGAAGGATTCCAAGAGGTTTTTATAGGAGACAAATTTGACTTGATTGTGCAACTAACAGGTCCTTCTCTTGTCATATAATCCCGCTGAAATGGTCCCTGTATGTGTATGGGCTGCTAATCAGGCCACAAGCACACTAAATTTACTGTGAATAAGGGGGATAAAAGTACTTAAAACTGTCCCCAAAACCCTTAATTGAACGACTAGCCAAACTTACTATTTATAGTAGTTTTTAAAGCCACTTTCTAGAAGTATTTTTATGTCCTATTTTCTACTGTACACATTTGTTATAATATAAAACTTATTAGCCATAGGGGTGTTTTGAGGCATGGAGAACACTCTGTATAACCTTCCCTCTTTATGTCTTCCTGAAACACCTACATATCTAAAGAGAAACACAAGGGTTATATTTCATTGTCCCATTTCAGGTAAAACTTTGTGCAGGGGCATCCTGCTGCAAAGAAGTATCTTATCAGGGATTGGGAAATAGCATGAGCTGAAAGTACCTCGAGACAGTATCCTGTTTGTATGTCTACCTAAGAGTACATTGGTGAGAGGACATGATGAGCAATTCACTCTCATTATTCACTAAAACAGGGATAATGTTTGCTTGGGGTTTTTTTTTTAAACCAACAATTTCTATTTTTATGAAGTTTCCTTTAGAGAGACTGATTTGTGTGAATGATGCTTCGTGGAAATATTTTAAATCCTAAATAACTTGATATGAATTAAATTTGTTTTGAGGATTAATTCCATAACGCTAAGACAGAAGGATTTTAACGCTAAGTTATAGCAGGATGTTACCAGTATGTACAGTCAAGCTCTTGGAAAGCCAATTGAACACTTTCAGTGAGCCTTCATGTAGGAAATGTGAAGCTCTCTACATATTTGCTCTAGGGTGAAGCTTGCCATTTTCCTGCTTTGCTGTAAGCAGGTCAAAATTGTTTCTGCTTATTCTGGAGGTAGTGTCATGTATGCATTTTGCAAACTTCATTATTTATGGGTAGCCCAAGTGACCTAGCCTACTGGTTGGAGCGATGGATAAACATTGGGATTCCTGGCTTCTGACCACAGCTCTTCCATTAACTCCCCTATTTGGGGCAAGTCACGAGATCCTTGTTGACCTCAGTTTCCCCAACTGCAAAATGGGGATAATAATAATAATACTTTAGCATACCTACCTCACAGGAGAGTTGTGAGGCTTACTTAATATCTGTAACTGTTTTGATGTTACTGGAGGAAAAGTGCTATGTAATGCTAAAATAGTATTAACTAAATTAATCATTTCAAAACAAATTTTGCCCACTTGGCAATTACATCAACTAAAATAGCTGAAATAATAATACTGAAAGCTAACACTTAACAGCAATTCAGTTGCCTCAGCAGAGATACGCAGTTTTAACATTTTCAAATGGAAACATATTCTTTTGCACAGACTCTCAAGTTACCTTAGAGACAAATTCTTTATACAAAGATACTAATCTGCCCATATAAATAAGAGCAAGAAAATGCACAGGTAAATCTAGGGGTGGTGTTTCAAAGTTTGACCTCTGGTATTAACCTTGGTATTTACTTTCAAGCACAAGTAATACTGACAGAGCCATATACTACATACTACACCAAACCTATTTTTTCCTTGAGCACTTAATAGTACATGAACAAAAGCTTTGCTTTGATGTGTCACATCCAGCTACAGGATGTGTAGAGATGTCCCCCTTAGATGAAGGTAAAGTAAGACATTATTTTAATTTCTGCTTGAAGTTAGCCATTTTTTCTGTGTTGAAATCATTTACGTCTTATGATAACCACTAGATCAGTAAAACAGCACATCCCTTGATACAGCTACATCAGTGTACAACACACCACCAAGTTCTGAACAGCAGACAACTAAAAGATACTATTATATGCAATTTCATGACAGTGCTCTGCTAAAAATTGTTTGTTCAGAATCAACACTGCACAGCAACACCTTAAGCTTATGGATTACTGTGTTGCACTGAAAATGCACATGACCAAGTAAACACAATCAATGTCCGTAGGTGTAGAATAATAAGTCTTAGGAGCATACTTAGAGTTCAAAATTTACATCATTGATATTTTCCTGGGCAGAAGACAAAGTAATATTTAGTAGATTTGAGATAACAGATATTATCCCTGCACTTACATTGGGGAAAAGCAGGTGAAGAACAAACTGCACAGAAAAGCAAGAAGCCACACTGCCATAGTTTATACTGCCTAACTCAGAGGCCACAAACCCATCCCAGTATGAGATGCAGATGTAGTCAGGCCCTGGGCACCCCCGGGCTGCTTCNCTGAGCCATCCCTTGCCATGCCCTTGCCATCCCTGCCAAAAGTACAGCTGAGAGGAACAGTGACCGGGGCCCTTGTGTAACATCCTCAACCCTCCCTCCTCACATCTGTGGGGTTTTAACTCCAGCATCCTCTCAGCTGAGTGGGGACACCCCCTTCTGTCCCCACTGCAAAGGGCTGAAGGTTCATCTCCCTAACAAGGTGGTGTCTGATGAGGGCTGCAGCAGCAAGCTCCATGATAGGAGCCTTCCTCTACCCTCCTTGCATGAGGCTTGCTCATAGCATTCAGCCCTGGGTGTTTGCTCCACACTCATCTATATGTAGTTTGTGGGTTGCTGGAAAAATACATCCACATAAGTAACGTACAATAGCTTATGACCATCAGCTTTTAGTTAATAGCACAGAAGAGAAATTTATGGATTTTGATATTAAAAATAAAAAAAAAAAGACTACAAAATGTAAATTTATTCTCCCCCTCCAAGGTAATTGGCATATAGACCTAACTCTTTACAAAACCTTAAGAATTCAGATTTTTGACTGGAAAGAAGAGTTGATTTTACCTCCTAGATTTTTCTGAATGCTTTCTAATCTCCTCTTTAACCAGCTCTGCATTCAGAACATCATCTGGTAATCCTTGAATGCATTTTTAGACAGCCTTACTAGAAGAGAAGCAGGCATCGGTAAACGGTTTCAAAGCAATACAGGCCACCCTAAATTGAATATTCTTTAGTGGTGGACCTCAGAGAAATTCAACCCTGTGCATTGATTTGGCAAACTTGATTTTTAACCTCAGGTGTTTATTGTTGCCTGCCTATCAATCCATCCAGCACACTCCACTCCTCCCCCCTCACCCTTTGGATATTCTTTAAAGCTTTCATTTATTTCTTTAAAAAGAATTTGTTTCTCAGTTGGTCACAACATTTCACACAGAATTTGCCCTTGGCACTGCTCTGGATAAAAGTATCAGTGATTTGAAATCTGTGGTGTAGGGTTATGGCTGCTTTAACTTGATGCGGCTCCAATGAGGTCGTTACAAACACTTCATGAAATGGTGATGAAGAAAAAACCCTGTAGATTAAAGGACAGACCCATTTTAGCCAGTTTCTACTGCTGCTACCACGGACATAAAACAATGCCACAAAAGCGAAGTTTGAGGCCTTTTCTGTTTCAGTTGCTTTTTAATTTCAGATAAATACACAAGAGTATATATTATTTCTGAAAATAGGTGTATTTTTAAGTTCCCCATTATATGGGACTTAGTTTGTAAGCTAAAAATGTGAAGTTACGTTTGTCTGAGGGAAGCCTTAAACCGAGAAGCATTCGCTGTATTTTACCTTTCTATATAATGTTAAATTTAGATTATACATGGGTTTCCTACCTGGGACTCTAGCAGTTATTAAAAAAAAAACAAACACAAAAACCTACTTAAAAAATGAAACGTTAAGAGCTTTTGGCAACATCAGACTTCATAGATTAGTTCTCTTTGTCACATAGAATTTTCTTTTTCCTAGTAAGGATCCTAAGAGTGGTCCACTGAACAGTATGCAATAAATCATCAACATGTGCTTTTCAAGTTGAGTGGGTTAACATACATTTTCCATTTGCCTTTGCCAACATCTATTTAAGTGTAACAGAACAATCCCCACACAAAAATCATTCTCTGAGGTATCACTCCACTCCCAGTTGGGCTTCAACCCATATCTCTTTCCTGTCTATCTGCAAAACCACTGCTGTCCATTCAGTTTGCTATATTGCTGAAGTGCTCAGAGGGCTGTTTGAGGTCTTAGATATAGGGATGATGGTTTGTGTTTCTAGGATGAATTTCAAAGGGACAATCGTGTGCAGTTACTAGCTATAGATGATTGATATAAATGTTTACCCCTGTATGAAGTATTTTACAGTTTTACTGGCAGATGTGTATTTATCTTGAGTTATACTTGACATAGAGTTTCTTTCGGTTTTTTTTTAATACTATGTGTGTATTTTGGAAACCTTTTTAGATGTTAAAATTTTTGAATGGTTACAAATATTTCTTGTAATACTGAATTGTTATCTTATCTGGAAACTCTTTGCAGTAACGTTTTTGTATATATTTGAGGGCCTTTAAAAAAAAAGTATTGTTTGTTTTTTGGGAAAAAGTTTTTACAATTTGGAAGCTTTCAGAAGGGCCTTCCTCTCAACTAGGATACTAACAGAGGTAAGAGTTTTCTTAAGTATTTTGCAGAACTAAGGATGTATCCTCAAGAAAATATTTATGGAAGTAATTTACTTTTTTTTCTTTTTTTTTTACAATGCTTTTGTCTGTATAAAGTATGCAACAGAACTACATTAAGAAGGAAATATTGTCTACATAAAATATTATATGGAAGTTGGTACATAATTCTGACAAAAAAAACTTGCAATTCTTTAAGCCATATTGTTTTTGTTATCCTTGGGTGAAAATATCAGTATTAAGTAGCCAATGTATTATTCAAGTGCTTAGACTTATATGAAAATGCTTATACAGTTTATTTATGTGTTTTTGGGGAAAGAATTGCTAGAAAAAGCTATCACTAGACATATAGGAAGTGAGAAGCAAATAACAGTATACTGTCACTTTATGGCCTTGTGAGAGACCCAGAAGATGCTGAAAGCACCATCAAGGCTCAGCTTTCAGAAACTCCGAAGCACAAAGCGTTGGGTTTCAAATGGTGGCTCTTTTCTTTCCCATAACCAGAGGGGAAGAGAGTTGTAGGGGACGCTGTTTGACAACTTGACTTTCACAATTCTTTGCAGACTGTGAGCTCAGCTATGCAGTATCAGCTACAGCAATAATATCAAAGGATGTAAGAGAAGAGGATTGAAGTAGATTGTTGTAAGGGTTTATGTTTATTTTAATTAGAACTCATAGCAATATAGAATATGCATGTGCATGTATTTGAAGCATTTTTACACTTTACATTTCATGTAGTTTGATTATGTTATGAAGGACTGGGTTTTTAGTTTGATATTTTACCATGCTAAAAAGGGAGGTCTGCCCAACCCTGTACTGGATTCTTGTTTCCTTTAAAAGGTTATTAGTACAGCACTCACTGCGTTGTGTACTAGTTCTAAAACTAACACTGTATCTTATGAATTTCTTCAGCTTTACAAAGTTTAACCTAATTATTACATTTGTTTAGCTGTACCCACTGACCTCGTCAGATTCAGTTGATGATTTGTATAATTTCTTTTTCTGTAATTGTTAATAAACTTGTACAGCTAAGACAAACAAACAAAACCTATGGACAAAGGCCTCAGAGGTACCAGTTCTGCTTCAGCAATCAAGATGACAACTTGCTCATCTGGTGGCTGTGTAAAGAGACTGGAAAACCTCTGTTGTGGATTGTCCATAAAATGGCATTCCGACATGTGCCTTATTTGCTGGATAGTATACAGCTTTCCTCTAGTATTCTAGCATTTTAATGCTGTATTAAAGTATTGCAAAAAAAAAAAAAAAAGCTCCAAGAGAGTGGTATGGTTTTCTTTAGAGTTCCTTCCTCCACAGTTTTACTGCCAGCTGCGTCGAGTTCCCAGGTATGACTCTCCAGCCACAGGCTGGTGTTTGTGGTACAAACCTGTCCCAGCACAACCATGACCCAGGACCACACAAATAAATGCTTCTCCAGTGCAGCTCAATCTGGTCTACAAGATGCCTCGCCATATCCTGGGTGAGAGCACTACACCCAAACTCTTCTCTGCTGGTGGAACAATTTGTGTTAATGGTGCTGGCTCTTCAGTCTTTAACAGCTTGGTACTGTCTGGCATTTTTTTCTGAAGAAAAAACCTCCCATAATCAAAGTACACTTTATTTTCAACAGGCAGAGAAGAAAGCTTAGGCACTAGCAAGTTGCTATCATGAAAAATTACATTCACAATCTTTGAAAGTCATTAAGCTGTATCACTTAAAAGAATTATTTAGATCCCGCCCCCTAAATTTTAAGACCACTAGAAACTGGCAAGAACTAGACCTCCTAAATGCTCATTGCTTATCAGCACTGCTTGTTACATCCCCAAAGTTCAATGACCAGCAATTTTGCAATTGAGACTGCCAAGACAGTTGTGAAGGGAAGTTAAAATACCTTTGTCATAAAATTAACTTTGGACATCAGGTACGCTACTTCTAAGAAGAGAGATCCCTTTCACTTAAAGTAGGCACACCAGCACACAGTTCTTGGCCTGCTCATCCCTACAAGTGTAACATACTTGATACCTGGAGCTCTACATCACAGCCACACCATTTATATCACACAGCAAATAATGAAGATGTAACTGTTACAACAAGGGATAAAAGATATCCTCCCAGCTGAGCCCAATAGAAAGCTAGTTGGCAAATTATTGTTTGAAAAACAAAACATGCTGCTCTTCACTATAAGGCTTGCCAATAGCATTGCTCCCAGAGCAAACACCAGCCACAAAGCCAAGAACTGAAAGCTCCCGAAACACTACACCTCAGATTCAGTGCTCCACTGAGACTAGAAAAAATGAGCAGACCAAAAGCAAAGGGTTTTTATTATCACATTTTCTGCTGTTCCTCAAAAAGATAAGTTTTTTCATATTTTAAAAGTAGGTTAAGCAATAGGTCATCAAAGTAGTCAAACTACGTTTCCTACATTTTTCATTGCCAGCACTTTACTTTGCTGCAATATGGGAATGAAAAGACAATGCAACATCTCGCTCACAGCTTCCACATAATTCACAGTTTAAGAAAAATAAAAGGGATTTCATATAACAGCTATAATTTGAAATAAAAAGCTGTTTCATAACTCTTCATGGAAAACCAATTTAAACAGTACACCAAGGTTACTATTTTTAACAGTCACATCACATCAAAAGCCCCATCTCGGACCCTCCAGTGTTTTTGCAGGCATACACACTAGACCTTAAATCCCAGCTAGGAAGAACAAACAGTCTGCATATTACACATACTACATTTTGTGCAGTCTTCCTTAAGGCCTCTACACACATCAAGTTAAAAGACTCATCCTTTCTCCATATTCCTCTGCAGAAGAATGTACACAAGAGCCATTACAAAAAGAAGAAGCTGAATGTTCACAGTCAGGTCTCTCTGCTAAAAAAATACTAAATATAATTAAGATCTGAAGAGACCCCCTATGAGATAGAACATACAAAATCCTTACTGCAGAGAAACAGCTTGTGATCCTGAAAAACTAGAATACAACATTCAGCTTCACTTTTCTAGTGTTCAACTCCAAACCTTTGAGAAACAAATCACCTGCAAACTCCTGTCTCAGTAACACCAGCTGCTAGGCCCACATCTACTCACTGAGCACTTCTGTTTTGCCAGCAGTAATGCAACCACTCTTCCTCAGCATCCTCATCTCAAAAACACTTCAGATGATAACAAAACCCCAAGAAACCTGTCTCAATACCACCTACCAAAACTAGTAAAGCTCAAATGACACAGACCTCTTGATTTCCTTTTACACACTTTACATGAAATTTTTAATAAATGAATATGCTGAGTAACACCTACCTCAGTCAGGGGTCTTTTTCCACAGGGCCAATGCTGAAGCAGAGACAATCACATTCAGGAGGAGTTAGAGCATCCCTGGTTTGCAGCCGAGCAGAGCAAAGTAAGCCCACATTGCTCTGCAAGGGAAAAGAACACCATCAGCTCCATTGGTGTAAGCACTGCCCAGGTATATGGCTTTGCAGCCACTAAGGAGACTACAGAGGCAGCAGAGCACCTGGACAGTCTTTAGAGACTTTGCTTCTATGCCATGAACTGAGCTTAATAAAAACACAGTAGTCATTGTCTTTTTCACTTTTTTTTAAATATATATATATAAAAAGTAAAAGTGGAGCTTTACCCAGATAACCCAACCCAAACCCATGCCTACAGGGAAAGAAAGTCCTAGTCAAAAACTTTACGGATGTCTTAAATGGAGCAGGGTGCAAGCCAAAGACTTTTATGCTCCAGCCTCCTTTTCACCAGCTGATAACAGAAACTGCCATATCAAAACACCCTAAGAGTTTTCTCCTACACAAATTGTAAATACATCTAAGCAGCAGGTAGGGGACACCTCACTCCAGCCCACTTTTCAAAAGGCTTTTTTACTGTTTTGCAACAAAACACAACTCAGTGGACTTCTAAGGAGTCAGACTTAAGCTCCATTTCATCTCAGCTGACAAAATTTAAGGAAATTATATGTTGTAAAACAATGCAGAAATAACGGGAGATAAGCCCTCAAATTCCACTACTGGCAAATAAAGCACCAACAAACAGACAAATACCCATAGTTTAAGAATAAATTCCACATTTGTTCAATACCTTCAGATAGCAATTCAGACACCTAGGACCCACAGCTCCTGGAAAGTAGCTCCTTGCCTTCCTCCTCTCTTACATCAGCTGCCAGTGCTGACTGTCGGGGCTACAACCATGCTGCCCAGCTGTGAGGGCTCCAATTCCTGCCCAGGTGCAGGAGCTTTCCTCCTGGCTGTGCCTACTGCAGCCAAAACCAACCAACCAACCAACCAACCAGCCCTCTCCCAGCACGATACCCAAAGCACCCAAGTTTCTGTACCACCAACAGGAACGCTACTGTCTAACTAGGAGCCAAAGGACAGCCCAATTCACATCTAGGAGAAATAAATCTCATTTTGATGCTCACAGTAATTGAAATCTCAGCACACTTCAGTCTTAGGCAGCTGTAGAAATTTCATCAAAGAAATATGCAAAAGTAAGCTCTGGTAGACAGAAACTTAAATAACATATGTTGTAATGAGCCAATTCACACTGCTTTCCAATGTGCCCTGATGAAGTTTCTTAAAGTCTTGGACAATCTTTGAATGCACAGTGATTACACATATCAGACAACACCTTGCTCAGCCAGGTCTTGGGTATGGTTACTTCTGTGGCCCACGTGGAAGAGCAGCTGACAGAGTTCTTAACACTCACTGAAACACACACACACACACAC
>VXBZ01008109.1:1919-28800 GCA_013399135.1 Heliornis fulica
GTTTTTTTTTTTTTCAGGGATGGTGATAATTTTTTTCCTGATGTTATAAAGATCTGAATATCAAAGTTTTCTTATTTCTGGACTAGAAGGAATTAATGCTGTGACTTGGCAACACTTTGTGGGAACTGCACCTTGGGCACAATCCCCTGTTCCTGACAGGGATTGCACCTCCTGAAACAATGTCTGGCTTAACACATGATGTACTGCTTTCTTCCTTTAAGTCTGGAGGATACAGTGTGAGGAGTCCAGTCAAAGACTGCTTCTGGAGGAATCAGAGATTATTCTTGGTCAGGTTGCTGCAGCCTATCCTGTGTTGATGGTCCTTTTTCCTGGGGTCAGAAGGTGCCCTGGCTCTGAGGATGGGATGATGAGTGGGTAGCTTGGATGAAGAGATGAGAGGGGTGCACCTCACTCTTGAGAGAGGCAATAATATGTTTATTGATATAAAAGAAAGGATATAACTGTATTTTATAATAAATGTGACAGTGATTAAGATTCAGTGGTAAGGTAATCTTGATTAGTTAGTGCACAGAGAACAGGGTCAGACCAAGCTCTCAGGAAGACCCTCCCGTGGAGTCATGAGGTTCAGAAAGGATCCCCTTGCTTTCTAAACTCCCTCTCAGAGAGGAGCCCAGGTGTGGCTGGATCCAGTCTTAGTCCCAGACTTGGTCAATGGTTTATGTCTAAAGGATTATATATGCAGTCAGCCCTTTATACTTCTGAGCTAAGATCACAAAGTTTAGTATGTGTGTTCCCAATTCACTTATTGAGGCTCTGTACAGCAAGGATTCTCTTAACCTCAAGAGGTGTCCCTTTCAGCAGAGCTCAAAGGGCTCTTGGTCTTCTCACTGTTTATGGAGTGAGATGATTGAGTTGTCATATTTACATCCCACCCTCAGGTGCCAGAGGATGCTCTGTCCAGGTGGGCACATTAACAGATTGCCCTTGGCTACTGTGTTCTTATTGTCTTCCTGAACTCAGCTGAGGCAGATGCAGACATCAAGACCATCACCAGTGGTAATCACTTAATCCAGATTTAGGGGAAAAATTCAGGCAAAGGTGGGGGCATGGGAAGCATACTATCACAGTGGGCATGATGGTGGCAGTTACTTTGTTGCTTGAACTGTCATGAGCCATTAAAGTACAAAGCACTTTGATTGTGTAGAAACAAAGGCCTCAAACCCACGATGCACTGATAGCTTAAATCAGATTGGTGCTTTTGCCCCAGTTGGTGACAACAGCAGAGAAAGCAGAACCAGCTGCCCGCTCACCCAACCACTTGCTTGAGTGGCTGGGGAATGCTTGTGCCCAGGAGCTCCATGAGTGTATGGTTGTATAGTGCTCATCTTCCCTGATCTTTCTTGGCTGGTTGTGTATCTCCTAGTAGGGCCGTGCTGGTGTGCTGCCTCCTGACCAGCTGGAAGGGATGGGGCCCATGGCTCTGCACAGCTCTAGGTCATGATCTTGCTGACCCGTTGGCTGGTGCTGTAGGGTGGGCTCCTTTCCCTCTTCACTCAGGCAAAGCTGCTTACCCCCGCGGTCCCAGCTCAGCTTTGCAGCGTGGAGAGGCTGGGCTCAGGATTGGCACGTGGTCAGAGTGATCTGTGAAATCCTTGTTAAGAGAGCAGGACATGGTGAAGTACCAAAGCAGTTATATTATAACTAGGGCCCCAGAAGCAACCATACAAGCAGGTACCTCAGGATTGCAGAGGATAAACTCTACTGAAGACCTCAGATCGGTTAGTGACTTCTGGTGATAGTTGAGCAGTGTTGTGGGGATGTTTTCTTGTGAGGAGCAGCAGTGCCGCAGGGGGTGGGGACTGACATGATGCACAAGGATGTTTGTGGCCACAGGAAGGATCCTACTCTGGACCTTCCTCCTTGGGCAGCAGGATGAGCCCCACATGGGCCCGTGACTCTCCTGTGACGCAGTGTGTTTGTGGACAATTTGGGCTGGCCTGTCTGTGACCTGGACAAGTCCTGTGAGAATGCAGCTTGTCCCTGCAAAAGCCAGGGGAACAGTATGGATCTGCTGAAGGAAAGCTTCTGCCTGTATTGTGATGACTTATGAGGCAGGATGATCATAGTGGCTCTGGGTTTTGGGTGGGGTGGGTGGGTGTTGGTTGTTTTGGGTTGCTGTGTTTTTTTCTTCAGGGGTTATGTTACTTGTAGGATTGTGGAAACCATAACAGCAGCAGCTTTACCACAGCCTACAGCAGCAAGGCTCACCCACCCCCATGCCCAAGTGCTTTTTTCCTTAATTGTTCATCTGCCATGCAGGAGGAGCTGGGGTCATGACAGGGCTCCCCAACAATCCTCGATTTCTGGAGAGGGGAGGAAAAAAACAAACCCCAACCCAAAACACAACATCAAAATAAACAAAAGACCACAACCGTGGTCCAGACACTGGACAAGATCTGCTGTGTTTGTGTGGAGCTGAGTCTGACGACCGTCCCAGGGGACATGAAGGCTGGGAGGTGAGTGCTGGCTACTAGATGGCACTTGTGGATGGATGCTCTGTGTGACCGTGTGCCATCCAACTGCTCCTGTTTTCAGGCAGAACTCAAATCATGAGTCTGGGCATCTCAGTAGATTTTGGGGTTGGTGGCCTGGGTAAAATTCCTCCTAAGAAGAGGACAGCCCTTGTGGGGCAGGTGCTACACAGGCAGAAACGTTCTTGGAGGAGTTTCTAGTATCTTGCCAGCTGGGATTTGCTCACCTTTGGGTGTGAGTGCAGATTGCCATGGAAGCCTTAATCCTCTTCCTCTGGCCGAGCTTTCTCTCTTGATGATACATCAGAGAACATCTTTAGAAGCTACTGTGTGGAAAATCTGTAAATTACTGTTCTGTCCCAGTGACTTGTCAGGGCTGGCTGATCTTCAAAAGCTTTTCTGCAGAGATGCTCAGTCCTGCCAAAAGCACCTTCTGATGCAGACCAGGCTCACAGTGAACCAAGTTCATCAAGAATGACTTCATTGCTGCTGCCTGACTAGGAAGCAAAGAACTTGCTGACCCTCTGGTTGTATGTGGACAAAAGCAGCAGCCAGAGGACCAGACATCAGCAGTTCTATCCACAGCTCCCTGTAGTTGAACCATTACACGACCCAGGTCCGCTGGCTAGTCAGCAGAGATGTGTGAGAACCTGCCTGTTCTCCTGCATCTGCCTGACCCAAGCAGCTCCACACCTGATCTGACTGTTGAGGGTGTAGACTTCTTCCTTGTCTGAGGGACTATAGGTGGGGTATCTCATCCCACAGGAACCCAGGCTTTCTTCAGTCAGGTGTGATCATTGGCTGGGGAGCACTTCAGCAAGAACTTCTGCCGAACCTTTCTTTTCCTGTGTGATCTCTGGAAGCAGGTAGGAGTAAAAAGAATGTACTTTATGATATCAGAGACCAAGGGGCGTATCTGTGGGGTTCTCCAAACCAAGAATCATCCACAGGGTAAAAGAGGATACTCTGCTGATGCAGTTTCTGCTCTTCAGAACTTGTGAGGGCAACACATAGCAGGTAACTGGTCTCTTGGAAGGACTGTGCCTGACATGTTGGGGCCTTGGCCAGGACCAGCCATGCTTTGTCTCTAAACTGCACAGTCCAGGGATGTACCACTAGCTGCACAGGTGGTCTAGAATCATACAGTGGTTTAGGTTGGAAAGGACCTTTAAAGGTTGTCTGTTCCAAGCCACTCTGCAACGAGTGGGGACATCTTCAGCTGGATGAGGTAGCTCAGAGCCTTGTCCAGCTTGACTTTGGCTGTTTCCAGGGATGGAAGAGCCACAACCACCTGTACCAGTGTTTCACTACCCTTGTAAATTTATTTTCCTTGTATCTAATCTGAATCTACACTCTTTTAGTAAAATTGTTAGCCCTTGTCCAATTGCTACAAGCCCTACTACAATGTCTGCTCTCATAAGCCCCCTTTAAGTGCTGAAAGGCCATAATTAGTTTCCCTTCTCTTCTCCAGGCTGAACAAACTAAACACTTGCAGCCTGTCTTCATCAGAGAGGTTCTCCAGCCCTTGGATCGTTTTTGTGGTCCCCCTCTGGACCAGCAACTCTGTGTCTGTCTTGCCCCTAAGATCCCAGAGCTGGATGCAGTACTGCAGAGGGGTCTCACCAGAGTAGAGGGGCAGAATCCCCTCCCTCAACCTGGTTGTCATGCTGCTTTTGATGCAGCCCCAGTGGTTGGCCTCCTGTGCTACAAGCACACATTACTGGGTCACATCTGGCTTTTCCTGCACCACTACCCCTAAGTCCTTTTCTGTGGGGTGGCTGCTCTCAGTCCCTCCATCCTGTGGCCTGTATTGGCACCAGGGGTTGCCTTGACTCAGGGGCAGGACTTTGTACATAGACTTTGTGGACCTCATGAGGCTTATATGGGCCCACTTCTCAGGCTTGTCCATGTCCCTCTCAGCAGCATCCCATCCTGCAGCTGTGTCATCTGCACCACTCAGCTTGTTTGGGTTTTTTTTCTGTGAACTTGCAGAGGGTGCACTTAATCCTACTTTCTATGTCATTGTTGATAATATTCAACAGTACTTGACCCAGTATAGACACCACTCGTCACTGATCTCCAGACATTTAGGCATTGGCCACTACCCTTCGGGTGTGATGCTTATCCGTGCAATAGGCTGCCCATCACATTCTTCCTTCTCTTGCCAGTTTAGAAAGAAGGATGTTGTGAGGTGCCTTTTAGAAGTCCAGATAATTACATTGGTAGCTTTTCTCTTGTCCACTGATGTTCTCACTCCAGCATAGAAGGCCACTGTCATTGTCAGGCAAGACTTGCCCTTGTGGAAGGTGTGCTGACTGGCTCAGATTGCCCCTGTCCTTCACACACCTTAGCGTAGCTGCTGGGAAGATCTGTTCCATGGTCTTCCCAGGCACAGAGGTGAGGCTGACACTTGGGTAGTGCTAAGTGTCCTCCCTTCTACCTTTTTAACAATGGGTGCAACATTTCCTTTCCAGTTTCTGGGGATGTTGCCTGACTGCCACAACTTTTCACGTGTCGTGGAGGCTGCCTTGGCAACTACATCTGACAGTTCTCTCAGGAGTTTGGGATACATCTCATCAGGCCCCATAGACATGTGTGTTCAGGTTCCTCAAGTGGTCTCAAACCTCATTTTCTCTTATGCTGGTGTCCCTGCCTTGATGTTCATCCACTTATGGGTGTGGAGAGAGAGATTGCTGATGGAGTCAGAGGCAAAAAAGTTCTTGAGTATCCCAGTCTTCTCCTCATCCATTGTTACCAATTTGCCAGTCATGTTTATCAAGAGGGTTAAGTTTTCTTTGACCTTTCTTCTGACCACTGGAGTGAAGCATCCTCATGACACTGTGTGTACTTTCCTGGTTTCTGGCTAGCACAGAGTTAACCTTCACAAGACCCTGGGAGGGGTCAGCTGACACAGCCCAGCCAGAGGGATGTTTGTATCATATGACTTCATGCTCAGCTTACAAGGTGGGGTGGGGGAAGGCAGAGTGAGGAGGAGGGGCTGCTGCTGGACATCAGAGTGAGCAAATTGCATTATGTGTCACGTGTTTTGGATATGTGAATTACTGCTGTTGTTATTTTCCACTTTCTTTACTGTCCTAATAAACTGTTCTTATCCCAACCCAGGAGTTTTTTACCTTTTTCTTATGATTTTCCTCCCCAACCTGTGGTAGGGATGGGGGGAGTGGTCCTTAGCTGTCTGGGGCTAAGCCATGGTACAGACACCTCTGCTTTTTCTCCAGGGGACCTACTGAAATTCAGCATCTCATTTCTTCCAAGTGCAAGAGGTCTGGTCTGAAACTAGCTGTCTGTGAGGGGATACAAGAGAGAAAAGATGCTGCAGCAGTGTCAGCAGCACTGAATGGTGTTAGGACCAGCAGTTTTGCTGCTTCTTGGAGACGTGCCAGCCTTGTAAAGGAGTACTTGGAAGGGGACAAGAGGCCAGCTTTGGAGCTGTGAGCTCCTGGAGAGCAGCAGTCTGCTTTTTAAAGATCTAACCCAGTGCACAGGTTTTGTCTGTGCATCAAATGCGAGACTTGGTTTCAGTTTAAAGCAGAGGGGACCAGCACATACCTCTGTACTTACACTTCAGGCATGGTGCTGTGGCTGTTGAATACTCCATGTCACAGATTTTGACTTGAGTCCTAAGGCTTTTCCAGTTAAGGGAAACATGTTTAGAACATGTAGACCCATTTCCAAAAGGAATGTTCTCCCTCACAGCTGCTGCAGAGGTTGCTGATAGTGTTGGGGTCAGTCATGTTTTAGGGTGGTCAGAGACAGGTTTTGTGTCTTCCAAGATCGCACAACCTTGTTGCGTGTGGTGAGGCTTCCTGTGAGGGCTTCATCAGATTAGCTGGAGCTCAGAGTCCTGAGCTGGCTTCTCTCATGATTATCCCTGCTGTAGGCATTACTTCAGAGTGCCCGGGGGTCTGACCTGGGTATGGGAGGCAGAAGAAGCTTTAAAAGCCCTTTACTGCCCTAGTAAAAATCACATATGAGACCGGAGTACTGTATGAAGCTTTGTTTAGCTGCACAGGCTGATGATAGATGCTCCTCAAACCCAGCAGAGAGCAAATTACTGTAATTAGGTGCCTGCTGCCAAGTCTGGCTTCGTCTTCCATTGACACCATCAGCAGGGACGGCAGCAGCAGTGGTAAGGCAAACGCTGATCATCTGCTTTTCAGGTGGAAAAGTGTTTTCCATGAAGGAGAAAATGTAGTTGTTCTGCTATAAATAAATGTATTAAAATCAAGTCAGGCCCCAAACTTTGGGAAATTTAAAACAAAAAAAACCCCAAACCCAAACTTGAATTCCTGTCTGTTTACCTCACAGTATACCTGGGATCATGTATCAACGGTGATCAAGGTGTTTTTGTTGCCATGGTGAATGTTGGATACTTCATTCTCATGGTAAAAACTCAAATCTGAAACTTCTATCCATTAGTATAACTCATTGAAAGTTGTTTTCTTAGGTTGAGTTGTTTTTCCTGCCACAGAAATGTGGGCTAACAGGCCCAGTGCTCCTCTGCTCAGTGACTTTTGCCTGATTACACAACCAGCAATCTAATTCAGAGCTTCCTCTTGTCCTGTAGTGGGCTGACACCAACTTTCCGCTTCACTTTGGAGTGGATGAGAACTAAGTGATGTGATTTCAGGTCTGTGTTGTGCTTGTTTGTAGCAGGTGTGGAATAGATGGCAAGGACTGAAAGGGGGACTGTGGAATCACAGAATCACAATGTGGTCTGGGTTGGAATGGACCCCAAGGACTGTTGAGTTCCAACTCCCCTGCCACAGACAGGGCCACCAACCTCCAGGCTCAGAGCTAGACAAGGTTGCCCAGGGTCCATCCAACCTGGCCTTGAACCCCTCCAGGATTGGGGCATCCCCCACCTCTCTGGGCAGCCCGTTCCAGCCCCTCACCACTCTCTGTGNTCTCCAACAGCTCCACATCTCTCTGGACTTGGGGGCCCAGCTCTGGACACAGGACTGCAGATGGGGCCTCCCGAGGGCAGAGAGAGGGAAGGCAGCTCGTAGGGTAGTGGCATTCGTGGTGCTGTGACAGGTTGTGTGATGCACACACAGGGGAGGATGGCAGTTCCTGTCTCCTCTGTTTCTCCGTGCAGGAGACGATGCACTTTTTGCCCCTGCTGTCTGTGGTACCTCCCAGTGCCCCGAGGTTTGCTGAAGCTGTGTTTTTCTAGTCAGTGGTGTTCCTGGACAGACATAATTACCCACCCAGGTTTCCTCTGAGACACCAAGCAGTGGCTGTCTGGATGGCCCAGTTAGCCATACCTGCCACGTCTGAGCTTGCTCTAATGGGGTTTAAGGATTTTGTGCATTAGGATCGTAGCCCACTCAAGCTGCTTAGTGATGTGCTCGAGGTCTTGGCTCAGAAATAGTTGCAGAAGGGCAGGTGGGAGAAGGACTCGGGTCAGAGGTTTCATGGGTCATCTCTGAAGTGAGGAGGAGGAGGAGCCCACTGCACATGCAATATGGGAGTGTGCAGAAGGCTGGGCAACCCCATCCCACTTGTCACACCCGTGCTTTGTGCCCTGGGGATACCATGAGAGAGAGAGCTGCTGCCTTGTGCTTGGCACTGATGCCACAGAAGGCCTGTCCAGCAGGTATGGGCACGCAGGCACTGCCCTCCCGGTGTCTGAGCCAAACCAGTTAGTGGCACAGCTTATGTGCAGGTGACACATACACACTCATGACCCTTCTGAGACATGATTAACGTGTTTTGTACTTTAAAACCCATTATCGTGGGTTTCCACCCTTTCCCACATGTGCACCCAACACACATAGGTTGTGTTTAAGTGTGCTGATGGTAGTTTACTTCATCCACTCATCTTCCTCGTGTCTTTGCCATGAGCTATGTCCTCTGTCTTCCTCTTCTTGGTTACCAGACAGCATGCCTGGCTTTGGGCCCCTTGCAGCCTTGAGTTTTCTTGTTCTCAGAGCTAGCCCCGCTAGAAAGCTTACCGTGTGCTGGGACACACATTCCACCATGCAATTTCTGCAAAACACTAATATCTACAAAAGTCAGTGAGTCTCTGTTAGATTCATGGCTGCATAGTGCTGCACCACACTGAGTGGGGCAGTTGACTTGCCAGAAGGATGGGATGTCACCCAGAGGGACCTGGACAAGCTGGAGAAGAGGGCCCATGTGAACTTCCTTCATGAGATTCAGTGAGGCCAAGTGTGAGGTCCTGCATCTGGGCTGGAGCAATCCCTGCCCCCACTCCAGGCTGGGAGATGTGGTGATAGGGGGCAGCTCAGCAGGGAGGGATTTGAGGGTGCTGGTGGACAAGAAGCCCAACGTGAGCAGACGATGCACGCTTGCAGTCCAGAAGGACGACTGCATCCTGGGCTACATCCAAAGGAGCATGGCCAGCAGGTCAGGGGAGGGGATCATCCCCCTCTGCTCTGCTGTTGTGAGACCCCACCTGGAGTCTTGTGTCCAGTTCTGGAGACCCCAACATAGAAGAGACGTGGACTTGATGGAATGGGTCCAGAGGAGGCTATGGAGATGATCCAAGGGCTGGAGCATCTCTCTTATGAAGCCAGGCTGAGAGAGTTGGGGCTGTTCAGNGGACAGGGCCTTGAGCAGCCTGGTCTGGTGAAGGTGTCTCCATCCATGGAAGAGCGTTGAAGCTGGGTGGTCCTTGAGGTCCCTTCCAGCCCAAACCATTCTATGATTCATTCTGTGATATGTTGCTGACACACACAAAACCCCAGAGAATAGGTTTTCACCAGATTCAGGCCTCTCTTCACACTATTATAGGGAAATACATGTAAAGACTGCGTCTTTAAGACATCTGATGTTTGGGTCAAACGTTCTGGTTTACTGAGAAGACAATATAATGGTGTTTTTTCTCTTCAGTATTCAGTCTTGTGTTTTTTAAGCATTTATGCATTTTTTTCAGGTATTTTGTCCTGAAGGTTAAGAGACTTTTTCCAGAAATTCTGTTATGTGAGGCACAGCAGAAGCATAGAAAGGAAAGGCTGTCCTTTCTGGAAAGGATACAGGGTATGGGGTAGAGAGGAGAGCTGCCCATGGGGGAAGATAGTAGTGAGAGCACCAGAAAACAAGCTATGCCAGTTGCCTTGCTAGCACTTCTAGGCATCCAAACAGAGAGCCTCTTGGGAGGAAGGATCAGATGCAAACAGGATTTTCCTCATGGCTCAATATTAGGCTTTTAAGAGATGTAGGGAAGTGAAAGCACCTGCGAAGAGAGACTAAGACAAAGTCAGACGGTGGCTGCAGTCATGTTATTGCATGTGTGTTACCGTGTCTGTAGTGCTGACAGTCTGAAACAGTGAATTACTGCAGCTGAAAGGGTCACGGTTAGTGTAGGTGGTGACTGCTCAGGCCTTGATTTCATGTCCTGTGTGTGTCCTACCTGCTGTCAAATTGCTGTGCTACTGCTTGTTCTGTGGTTATTTCCCAGTCACCTTCTGGAAAGGGAGCAGACTTCCCACCCTATCAACTTGTTTCCTTCAGGAAACACCACTTGATTGCAAGGTTCAGAGATGCTCCCTGAATCAGATGTAGGAGCAGCGTGGCTGAAGGAGCAGTTTTTAATTGCATTGCATGAGATCAGCCAAGAGAACATTCAGTGAAAGACCTGCTGAAGGACTGAATTTTGTAGCCCCACTTTCTGTCCGTTGCTACAGTCTGTCAGTGAAATGGGCCGGAATGGCTTCTGGGGAGGGAAGGAGACACTGCTGTATGTTGGTCCTGTCCTCTCATCCTTGTTTGAAAACTGTGCTGAGTTGGGAGAGTGCTGAGGGGAAGAGGTCAGGTTTGTGTTGCAAAACAATGCATTCTGCTTCATATCTGCCAGCTTCCAACCGTGTCTTTAATATCTGGTTATTCTGAAGTTAACTTACTAATATTTCTGCTACAACAGAGCTCCTGCTATGGACCAGCAGCCTGATGTCATGTGCACTGTCCCAGCATAACAGACAATGTCCCCAGGGTGTAGAACTTACTGCCTGAGCAGAAGACGTGAGAGGGAAGCTCAGGACGTACAAGCCTCGCAAGAAGACACAGTGTGAAAGGTGGCTATAACAATTCTGCTTCCTTTGTGACTTCTTATAGATGCAGATCTGGTTTTTGTTTAGTCTTGTGCTTGATTCACTTGCAGCCCACAGTTCTTTACAGTGTTTGCATGAGTAGTGAGAACGGTATGTGGCTACAGGCTTTCTGTATCTTGAAAGGCACTATGTTAAAGTGGCAAATTATCTGGTTAAATAGAGGAATCGTATACTGGCGTGTTCAGCTGGAGGTCTGGAAGATGACCTAGCCTTTCCATCTCAAAAAGAACTTGTGATTAAAGTCACAGCGAATTAGCCACTTCTGAATCAAAGCCCTTTTACTTTTTCAGTTCAGTAGGACTAGAAACATCCTAAAAATGTCAGTAGCAGAGCGTGAGTTAACATCTTCATACTGTTGAACTAGAGCTCTTAAATGGAGGATCCAGGATGAGCCACTTAACATTACTGATTTCTGGAACCACGTGTGTTGGCAGAGCTCCAGGAGAGCTAGACATCAGTACACTAGAATAGTTTTACCAGAGACAAATGTGAGCTTATGACCTTGGTTTAGAGACTGCTTCTGCTAGTGAAAGTGCTAGCCACTTGATTCTACTACTGTGTCTCTGGAATTTCTGTGTATGTATGTATGCATGTGAGAAGAAAGCTCTCGCAGTGAGGCAGTACACCAGCTTTGCCTCCCTGAGGCAGCCCGGAACTGGCTGTTGTGTCCTCCAGTGTTGGGCTCACTGGGGATTAAGGCTGTGTACTTGTCCCTGAAATGATGGTCAGTGGAAGATGTGTGTCTAATTTGGGTCAGTGTGCAAGGTGTTTCCACACTTGTCATTGTGAGAATGCAGTCTGAAACAGAGAAGGGCTTCTGTGTCTAGGTATGGCAGCGTTCTGCTGAGAGGACAGGTCGCTGCGTAAGAAACCACGAAGAAGGAGCACAAAGGTGACTTGGTCAGTCTCTGTCATGAGAAGCTAATGCCCTACGACCACCAATGTGGACTAGCCAGAAACTCCACACAGGGGAGACTGGACGTGCAGGAAGAATCACAGCAAATTTTACAGGCGTTGACATCTGTTAAAACGTGTGGCCTCCCCGAGGTGCTAGTGGGTCTGTTCATTACAGAGCTCTGAATTGGTGTTGGTAACTCTGAATGGTGTCTAGAAGGTTTCCTCAATACTTCATCATTCTGTTTTCCTGCAATTTCTGTCACTTTCAGGTAAATGGAAGATTTGGAGGCTAACTTAATCCAGACACGCAAAGCATGTAGAATAGAGCAAATGGTAGCGAAATGGCTTCATCGCTCTCGGGATGGTGCATCCAGGTAAACATGTTTTTGGTGAAAGGAATAAACATTCATCACCTCTGATCAGAGACAGCACGAGCTTGTTCCTGACTAACGGGCAGTCTCAGGTTGTGGATCTTACTTACTGTTTCCCAAGAAATATGTGTGAATTAGTACCTAAAAAAAATGTGGTGTTTTAAGCATCCTGCTAGGTTTCCAGGGACAGATATTCCTGATTTCACCCCTTCTGTTTTTGTGAGCTGTATCTGCAAAGATACAATACTACTCAGTGCAAAATATGTTCTTCTTGAACACGGAATTGTACTTCTCTTTGTGCCTTAACCATTGCCCCATGTTTTTAGGGCAAGACTGAATTTAATTTACAAGGGATTCTGGCCCAGAGCTGCAATTCATTCCTAACACCTTTGAATCAAAATTAAGCTGGACTGAATCCTGGCAGAATCAGAGCACTGTAAATTCTCTCATTGCCTTGCTAGATGAAAGTGTTGCTGTGGTGGGTGGAGATCAGGGCTTGCTGTGGGGTACAGCTGGATTTCTTCCACATGTAGGCTGTGGGTGGCTGAAGAGGTTGTTTTTACAACCCGCTGGTGACACTGGTCTGATATCTTCAGCTTCCTGTGGAGGCTGAGGGATCACCACTGACCTCTATAGTACAGAGCCACCTGTGTTTACCCAGAGAAGTGCTGGCTTCTCTGGTGCAGTGGGTGCCTCTGGTGCCTCTGAAAGGGGGTGCGTGGGAATGTGTACCCCTTGATGAAGTATCTCCTGATTGTATCATAACTAATCACCAGCTTCTTGTCTCACAGGGACAGAGAGTCTGTAACAGAGGGCACCAGTGATGGCAGTGGCCAGCCTCCCAGCCATGTCAGACTTACTGTTACAGTATACAAAGATTTGGTCCTCAATCATTATGGCTTTGAGATTTGTCCGAGCCTTCCTCTTACAATCGCATCTGTTACAGCAGGTAAGTACCATTTCCTTCTCCCTATAGTCAGGTGAGAGAAGCCTGAGCTGTCCCTCAGGGCCTTAGTGATAAACCTCTGCCAGGTATTTATGAGTTTCTCATGTACCTGTGGTGGGACTGTGATCCTTGAATATGGAGGGCAAAAGCCTTGTGTATTTGTGGAGTGCAGAGTGCTTGGGCATCTTCCTGATGCTGGTAGCATGGAACAAATTTAAGCCATTGACAGCTTCACTGCTGGTCTGTTGCCTGCACTCAGACTCAGCTGACCTTCAGGGATGCAGAGAGCTGCTTCAAACACAGTTCTTTCTGATGCTTTATCTGAAATGTGAAGGAAAACATTCATCTAGTCTTAGAGTTCCTATTCTGCAGTGGCCCTGGTGATGTCTTGTTGAAAATGTTCTCTGGGCTTAGAGCCCTTGTAACATGGAGAGAATGACTTCTAGTTACAGACAGCCCAGATGAAATTCTGCTGTCAAGCAGAACAAACAGGGATGGGACTCCTGGTTTTATGGTGGCTTGGGGGTTTTGACTCAAAACCTAGGGTTTTTTTTACTTACCTTTTATGTTTTTAATGGGTACACAAAAATGCCTGCTTTTTACCTGTCACTGTGAGCATGACAGTCAGGGAAAAACTGTGCCTGAGCTTGGTAGGTAGGTGTTGAGGGGAGGGAGGTTAGAGGGCTGGCCAGGGCTCTATCTTGGGCTGCCTGTGAGCTGCAGTGGGGGAAGAGGCCTGTCCAAAGGCTCGTGCTGTTGGGATGTTTATCATACAGAGTACTGCAGTATGGTCTCTGTCCTTTCACAGTGCTTTTGAGTAAAATTTTCTCTTTATGCCCCTTCCTATGTATAACATGGCTAATAGAGTTTCTTGAGGTTGAGGGAGTTGGGAAGTTTCCCGTAAAACTTTTCTTTTTCCCTAATCAGAAGGAATCAATACTTTGTTAAAACTGAGGCACAAAGAAACCTGTGCTTTTAAGTCCTGCCCTTTGGTGTGGGAGCCCACAACTAAAAGCCCTTTGTTTCACTCCAGGTTATTGTCTTTGTGTTTTGCCTTCATTTATGCTAGCTGATACAAGGATCTCCCTGAGGGGCCCTTGGCAAGTGCTAGGTGGATTTGTGGGTAAACCTTCTGTCAGGGAAGTTGAGTGATGTGCCTCAGCCAACAGGCTGCAGAGATGGTGACTGCATGTATGGGGACGCTCCTCCCCAGACCAGAGCTCCACCTGCTCATTAGCCCCTTGGATCCAGGGGTGCTGCTATCCTGGAAAGCAAAGCTCAGCATCCTTTTCCCTTGTGGGTCTTTTCAGCAGACAGCATGGCTAAGGGACCTCTTGCGTGTTCTCCCAGGGCGCAGATGGGAGTTGCCATGCTGGAAACCCAGCCCACATCTGGAGACTGCTGCAGCAGCCTGCTCTGGATGGCAGCATGCAGGAGTGCTGAGCCCGGCCTGGGTCAGGTGCTGGGATGGAACCAGCAGGGTCAGGCCAGGGTGCAGACCACGCAGACAGGGATGTGGCAGCTGCCCAGGTCCCTGAAGGCCTCTGCAGGCCTACAGCTCTCAGGTGGGCAAAGGGCGAGGTACTGCTGCCCCCTGCCCCAAGTCCTCTGTGGTTTCCTGAGAGCATTCCTGCTGCACACCCTGTGTGCTGGGCTGTGACAAAGGAAAAGACATATGCAAGAGTGGTTTTCCGTGATGGAGAGCCAGAGGACATCCTGAGGGAGGCAATGTGGACATGGGCAGTGATACACCAGCTGGAATCGGGGCCCATTTTATTTTTCCATCCAGAGGCAGTTGGTGGGTGGGAAGTGGATCTTGCAGTGAGCATCCCTGTTGGGAGGAGGTCTGCCAGGGTGGTGGTGCCACAACTAACAGTGTGCTGTTGCCTGCAGGGAGCACTGCTGAAGGGAAGCTGCAGCCAGGGGACCAGCTCCTCCGGATAAACTGCACTGCGGTGAACGACGTGTCTGTTGAGCGAGCGGCTGACATCATCAGGTGTGGTCCTGCAGGAAGGAGGTGGCAGAGGGCTGAGGGCTGTGTGGGTACTTGATCTCACAGGGGTTGCAAAGGTGGACACTGTGTGGGGCTGGCTTCTCCCATGTGGGAGGACCATGCCACCTCCTGGGGTGCCGCAGTCGGTGGAGGCCTGTCCCACAGGAACAAGCACACCCTGTGGTTGAAGAGCGCAGAAATCCAGGAGACAGGGATTTCCCTGTTTTCCAGTACCATGGCAGTATTTTGCTGGCTGCGCTCTGCCGCTCACAGGAGGGCAGAGGGGCCAAGGATCTCTCTGGCACTGTCTGCCATGACTCTGGGGAGGAAGGCACCAGCAGCTGCTGACCCTGTCTGACTGCTTGTCTCTGTTGCAGGGAGGCTGGTGACGAGCTCCTCCTAACCATCCTGCGCTGCACGTCGGTAAATGGCCTTTCTTCAGCACTCTCTGCGCTCCCAGAAGCACTGCCCAGGCGGCCATGGCCGGCAGCGTGGCCCACAGGGGCGGTGGGGTGGCTGGGCTGGCATTCAGGATGCGTGGGCTCAACTGAGGCTGAAGCCACGAGGGAGCTGTGAGGGTCCTCTGCTTCCATGCATGTCGTTTGAGGAGGTTTTTTGCATGCTTTGAGGGCGTGGGGCCAGGGCAGCTCACAGAGCCTGTCACACGGGCGTGTGGAGCGGTTGGAGCCCATCGTTGCTGCAGCTGGAGGCTCCATCGGGAGTTGTGAGGGCCCAGTGGACTTCGCAGGGGCCAGCAGGCCACAACATCTGGGTTGCAGGCAGGTCTCAGCAAACTGTGGCCAGCCCACAAAGAACAGTCTGGAGTGTTCCCTGTGTGCTTGGGGCTGTCTGGCCTGTGGGGATGCCCCCTGGCACAAAAGACAGGTGCCAAGGCTGCAGGCTCAGCATGTGCCCTAGGTGCTCCTTGGAGGCTCTTGAGGTTTTCCTTTCTGAGTGCTGGAAACATCTATCCCTCTTTCTCCAGGCTCTGGATAATGGCTGGGTGTGGATCATACTTTGAGAACAGAGGCAAAGGTTAATATGAAACTTGGATGCTTATTGCCCATTCCTGTAACATAAAATTCCCCAGGAGGCATATACTGCCAACCAGAAGTCTTTTTCTAAATGAATTTCAGTGTGTGCAAAAGCTGAGCTGCAAAGCAAGGACAAAATTGGGTTTGTGTGCTTTTTTGCTTCTTATGATGTATGAAAGTGGCCTGAAGGGGAATTTCCCTTTGGCCCATCCTGGAAAGCATTTTGGGATTATTTTCATTCCTTAGGAGGGTTGGTTTGGGATTTTTTTTTGATTTTTTAGAAACAAGAATTATGATTCTTTGAGAAAAGTGATTGAAACTCTCAAGCTTAAGGTCATCAGGTTTCTTGGCCATTCAGTAAATGTACATTAAAGGGAAAATACCTTAAACATATTTTTTTTTCTTGCCCAAAGTTTCCCAGGTGTTGACATTCAAACAGATGAATTCAAATGAGCAAAGGCAAAGTAACCATAAAAATTTAAGCAAACCCACTGAGCAGCGATTGCCCTCTTGTTAATCTGATCTCCCTTGCCTCAGTACACTGGCTGTCAGTCTTGCCAGTGCTTGATCTGGCTTTGGAGGTGAAGGAAAAGAAAGAGAGGTAGTTAAGCAAGAGCCTGAATGCCCACCAAAAGAGGGGGAAATGCTGTCACTTTTTCAGAGAGAAAAGGATTTGGAAAACCCTTTATGGGGTTGGAATGCCCATCACAGGCCTTCATGCATTGTTGAGAAGCAAATGGGGCATGAACCCATTTTTGTTTTTTCCTTTGCAGGTCACTTTAAGGACACCTCCAAATACAGCCAAGTCTGATCTTGGGTTTGGGGTTGGCTCTTGCCCCGCTCTGAAGGCAGCTGTGCTTATTGCTGAGAGGTAACGCCTCCCATCGATGGTACCAGACCCTCTGCCTGGGCTGCTCTGGCTCCGTTGGAAGGGATGCAGGAGGCCTTCCCCCCCTCAGGGCAGCTGCAGGCTGTGATACTCCCACAGCCCTGCAGACTCTGGAAGGGCTTGCTGGCCATGTGCAGAGTCTCCTGCCCGCCACCCTTCTGCGGTCCTTGCCAGATGGCCTTGGCAAGATGGGGCTGTGGCAGGTTGGGAGGCACTCATGGCTCTGGCAGGAGTGTAGGAATTGCTCTACCTGGAGGTTGAGAGGATACAGAGCAATTCTGCCTCTGTGCTTCTTAGGGAACACGTAGGGTGCTTCACAAGAGCAGGGTGTTTGGGCACGAGAGCTCAGCGGTTCCTGGGCTCATGTAACTGTGAGCTTGGTCGGCTGCTGTCATGGGTGGTTATGTGACAACAGTGTGATGAGGTCCCAGGGTCAGCTTTTTAGCCTTGAGTAGTTTTTGCAGTAGGAGTGTGCTCTGGCAACCCCAGCTGAGCTGGAAGTGGAGCATACACAGATGAACTGTGGGGCGGGTGTCTCTGCAAGGCACTCTGCATGCGTCGGTCGGTGGTGCTGTGTAGCCCCACGGAAAGCTGGGGAGATGCCTGAGTGCAGTAACTGGTTAAAGGACAGGGAAGTTAGGAGTGTGTGTGGCATGTGTTGCACATGGTCTGCTTGTTGGATGGATGGATGGGTGGGTTTGGCTTTGGGAGGCAGCAGCCGCGCGGGTAGGTCAGACAGGACTGTGGTGAGCCCTGAGTATCCCCTGTTCCTGTAGGTGAGAGGCACTGTGGTGTGAGCAGCCTCAGCACGGGCTGTGCTGGGACCCCAGGTGGTACTGTGGGCCTCTGTCTCACACACAACTGCAGCAGAGTGAGCTGCCAACCCAGTGCTGTTATTTTTTCAGGGTGGACCTAAGTCGTCGTTTCTTACTGCAGAAAAGAGGGCAAGGCTGAAAACAAACCCCGTGAAAGTGCGGTTCGCAGAGGAGGTGCTGGTGAACGGACACACACAGGTCAGTGGGGCATGCTGCAGCCAGGCATGTGGGCACTGCTTGCTGGGAAGAGGGGCTTACTCCTGCAGACAGGTGCCAGGTGGGATTGACCTGGATGTCCCTACAGAGTGACTGTGCTCTCTGTGCTCGTCTTCTGCGGGTGAGCATCACACATCTGCACCCAGCTTGTTTCCCTGGCTTGCTGGTGATCCAGGGCAAGTGCTGGTGTCCTCAGGGTGGTTTATCTTTTATTTGCTTACTTAGACTACTGGAAGATATTTGCATGTACTACTTTTGTCTCTTAATCATCAGGTACATTTTAAACCTGTGTCACAGATGCGGGTGCACTAGTAATGTCTTGAAGTCGTCTCTCCATACTAAATGTAGACTGAAGTTTGTGGATGACAGATACCAACCCTAGAGATTAGAGGTGAATCCTACTGTCTATACCAGGATTATTTGCTGTCAAAGTCACTGTGGTGTCTTTCTGTGTCCTTTGGCAGTGTTCAGATAGCATTGTGTTCAGGGTGTTTGGTACTGGTGACTTTGCTTTTAAATTTGATGTACATTCTCTGGCTGATTGGGTAACAGCTTGTCTTTCACAGCATTGGAGAGGGTTTTCGTGGAGCATTTAAAGGTGCCTCTATAATAGACCATGTGTGAGCTAAGCCAGAGTGTTCTTGGGTGAAACAAGATCATGTCTCACTAGAGGAATGCTACAAATTTATCCCTGGGTTTCTATCACTGATAGCAGGTGAGCTGGGTAGATATGCGTCTGCCTCTAGTAGAAAAGGACAAGTGGTTTCCCTGAAGTGAGAGCAGCTCTTTAATGTTTACTTTTCCCTTTTTGTATAACTTGCTAAGCTCAGTGTGGTTGGAATGGCCTGGTGACTCCAGGCATGTCAGGACTCTTCTTTCTCTGTCCTGCTCTCCAGAGAGGGCCAGGTGTGACTCCGCACACATTGGCCAGTAAGTCTCTCTAGACACTGAGATCCTTTCCTTCCTGACCAGTTGTTGCCAGATGTGCTGGAGCTGTTGCAAGGCTCACCTGTGCTCTACCAAGGGCAGTGTTCACATCCCTCAGAGCTTAACGACAGGTGTGTCTGTCTGGGATCCTGCCTGAGCATTGTGGCAGCTGGGCATGGACATCAGGTACTAGACTGCTCCTGTTACTGGCACACAGGCCCGCGGAGGCTGGTGGTCCCAGGCAGAGGTGACTGAGAGACCTTGGGCAAGGCTGGTCATGGGATGCCATGGGACCTGAAAATGCTGGAGGTGTTTGCTCTTTCTTATAGCTGGAGGCTCATGCTGGTGTCTGCTTGGGAGCTTCCATGGTGCTGTTTCAGCCAGAGGCTGGGCACTGGCGTTTCTGCGCATGGAGGTCTCTGTGCCATTCACTTACTGATTGCAAGATAGGTCTGGAGAGGGTGCTTCCAGTGTGGACACTGTATGCTGCAGAGCTGCATACAGCATTAATTTAGCTCAGCAGAATCAGAATTCTGATGAGCTAAATTAATCCCATCTTTGCAAGTGCAGAGGAGGGGCACGATCAAGATGTAGCTTGCTGTTTGTTTAAGGCAAAGATTAAGGTAAGAGGAATTAATTAGGGTGTTGGGCCCCCCACTCATGTCAACTTCCCCTCTCACTAGTTGGATATAGACCCTGTTTTGAACACTGAAATATTAGCACAAAAGAAGAGTAGATAAATTTGTTGCATATTTATGACTTCTTTCTGGTAAAGCACTATTCACCACGGGCAGCGACTACTCCGGGTGTTTTAGAAATGCTCTCCTTTCAGCAGATTGATGTATGAAGGCAGCCAAAATGGGTATTATGGCCGTGAAAAATTGCAAAGCCTCCTGTTTCAGTAAATATACTGCTCTTGTCATCTTAATGGAGCATTGCTAAATGATCTTTGTGGCAACTGGAAGGAACCCAGAGGCTGCATTCTGCAGCTGAAACCTGAAACTCCAGTTTGGGATCATAAATTATTAATAATCCTCAATGCTATTGAGCCTCCATTTTCTGTTGTGAACTTAGTGTGTGTTTCCATACAGCTGAATGATATGCAAGAGACAGGTCCCTCAGGATCCTCTGGTCAGCAGCAGTTGGTGTGTTTTAGAAGCCGTGGGCCCATCTGTAACATGGAATAAATCGGCCTTGCACCAGACAGAGAGGAGGGGTGCAGCTTCCTAAGGCATAGCAGAAGCATTCAGAATTAATTCATAGTAGTCTATTAAAGCCTGCACAAAAGTAGAGAAATCCCATATGGGTGTTCTGGCCAGCTAATTGGGTCTGACCAGGACAGTGGTTAGTTTGTATGTGAACACAGAATGCAGATTTGCAGTTCTGCTGTGCTCTGGCTCCGTTTCATGGATCACATTTCATGGGCACAAGGCCCCATTCATGTGGTGACCTGCAGCTGCAGGAGCTACCAGAGATAACGTGCACTCTCCTGAAAGTGATGGTGAACCCAAACCGTGTCACAGGTCATGCTGCTGAGCAGGAAGGAGGGAGAGCACGGGCTCTGGAATAGTGTCAGTGTTCCCTCTTTTTATCCTCAGAGATGTCTGTAGGGACTTTGAACTCTGCAAAACAGGGAGGAGAGGAACAAGATCCAGAAGTGTGATATTTGGGTCAGTGGTACTTCAGGGTGTATGAGCTCTCTGTCAAGAGGGACCAAGGTTGTGGAATTTAGTGTTGCACAGCAAATGAAGCAGAGGGGAGGTCCTCTTAGAAATTCCATTCTCAGCCTTGACATTGTCATGACATATAGATAACCTCTTTAAGACTGGAGGGACTTGCTGGTTTACTTGCAGTAAACCTCAGCCCTGAATAAAAATAAGGCTGAAAAGGAGAAGGACGACACAAATGAGCTCTGCTAAAGGAGCAAGGCTGAAAGGTGCAGCTCTAGAGAGCCCCAGAAGGACAGACCAAGTTCCTACAGCCTTCTCAGAGCTTTTGCTGTAGCAGTCATTGCTTTGTCTAATGCACTTGAGACCTGTCTCAGGTAACGCTGGTGACTTCATCTCCTGTTTTGGGAAGCCCCAGGATCACTAATCTTGGGGGAACGCTCAGTAAAAGTGCCACTGGATGATTATCTGAATCCTGCAGCCTTCCCATCCTGCATGTGCTGGTTTTGGCTAGGGTAGAGTTAATGTTCATTCTAGCAGCTGGTCTGATGCCGTGTTTGGGAGTCGGGATGTGACCGGCACTGATAACACCCCCATGTTTCTAGTTGCTTCCAAGCAGTCAGGGACTTCTCAGTTCTCCATCTCAGGAAGGTTGGGGGTACCCAGGGAGCTGGGAGTGGACACTGCCAGGACAGGTGACCCAAACTGGCCAGAGAGAGTATTCCATGCCAGTGACACCATGCTCAGTACGAAGGGTGGTCGGTGGGGGAGGAGGGCTCGGCTTCAGGATGTGTGGTTTTGGGGACAGTCCGGTCCCAGGCCAGCTCTGAGCTGTGTGGCCTGGGGTGTGCAGTTTGGTGAGAAATCATACCCTGCATGACCATTTTCATGTATTACACAGTCCTGTCATCATTACCTCTCCACTGTCCCAGTAAACTGTCCTTATCCCAGTCTGTGGGGTTTGTCTGTTCAGATGTTTTTCTTCTCTGTCCTTTCCCCCCAGTGTTGAGAGAGCAGCTGTGTGGTGTTCAGCCCCCAGCTGGGGTGAAGCCATGGCAGTCTGCAGGGTCTGTTGATGGCACCATGGAGAGTTTGAGTAGCTCAGGGGTGTAAGTGCCGGCTGCTGCCCGTGGGAAAGTGTCAGTGTGGGCTTAGTGCTGCCTGTAATGGGGAGATGCCTTTGCCAGCAGAGATTGCTGTTTTCCAGTAATGAGTGGGGAGGATGGCTCTCAGCTTTTAGTGTCTGCCAGACCTTGCTGTGCCGTGTGGGAGCTGAGCAGTGGGCGTACCTGTGCCACGTGCAGCTACTGCACTGGCTGCAGTTTCATGGTAAAGGCATTTGTTGTGCTCTTTTTCCCTTGTTCCTTGCCAGGATAATAATCAGGGAATAAAACTTAATGCCACAGGAAAAGATTGCAGAAGCAGAGAAAGCTTTTCATTTATACCAGGGTGTGCTGTGTCAGGCAGAGCAGCTGGGTGCCCAGGAGTTTGCCCGAGGATTAGTGCTGTTGCTTTTGTTCCGCAGGGGAATTCTCTCCTTTGCATGCCCAACGTTCTCAAGGTGTACCTGGAAAATGGACAGACGAAGGCTTTCAGGTTTGAGACAAGCACCACTGTGAAGGTAATGGTCCTTAGTTGTCTATCTTTGTTTCCATCACCTGACTTCAGACCACTACAGTGTCGTGAGGTGTGGTTGAAGCTGGGCCAGAGTACAGGTTGATGGGGGAGCTGCTGTGCAGACATTGCTTTCCTTGGAAATCACATGGCAGAATACAGAGAAGGAGTCACTTAAAATAACAGTGTAGTGTCAGTGTGCATCCTTGAGTGAGAGAACATCTCCTGGTTTGTGACCTGGACAGCGGAGTCCAAGTTTGGATGTCACGTGAACTCAACAAGTGCAGTTGTGCAATTTGTTTCATAAGGTGCCTCGTGCATGTTCCTCCTTTCTGCACTGGTGAAAACACTTCTCTGTGGAGACACAAGAACTGATTAGCCCCTTGAGATAGAAAAGCAGGACCACCTCCACTCATGTTTGGAGGCATTACAGACAACTTACTATCATTTTCCTCAACATAAAAGGCACTGGTCTCCAGAGACATTAATCAGTGCTTTCCATAATTGCTGCGTTAGACATAGACTTACAAACTTTTACATTTTTCTAGCCTGATCTTCTGAGTTGCTCAGTGTCTACGCTGGAGGTAGGAAGATTCTGTTGTGCACCATGATTGGAGGCCATAATTTCTTTGAAGGGTACATGATGTCCTTCAGTAGTGCAGTTACTGTGGGAAAGATGCATGATGGACAGATGTTCTGGAGTTACTAGTTGAAAGAATACCAAGGGCAAAAGCAGGGATATTTTACAACTCATTGAAAACTTTCCTAAAAAAGGAGGAGCTTATTATTCACCCAAACATCACAAAACTGTTGTGGTGTCTAATGCAAGAAATTCTTTGCAAGTCTTGTAACTTGCAGGGCAGAGAAAAAGAAGAGAATGAAATAAAGCGAAGAGGTAGAAGGAAAGGTCAGATGGGTTGCAAAGGGAGATATGAGTGCCCACCTGCAAGGAATAATTCTTCAAAGATGGATGAGCTCACTTCTTGTTTGACTTGAGTTCTTCATCTCTGATTTGGAAACCATTTTTTCCATGCCAGATTAGAGTTCAGTCCTCATCAGAATCCTCACAGATCCACCAAAATGGCTAAAATGCTTCTCATTTTGGTGCTTTCAAAATTTCCTCTGCTGTCTGAGAGATCCTTGCTGAGATGGATCCTTGCTCAAACACTTTTGCTTGCCTTAAGAGGGTTGAGCAAGTCAAAGGCAATCTCTTCCGATTTGTATTGTCACGTGTTACATAATGCTTTCTGTTTGGGGGAAAAATTCCTGGGTATGTCCATGTCATTCAGTATTTCAGCAGAATTCCCTGTACAACTTAAACAACAGTTACAGTCAAATTTGGTAAGATTTTTACATCTTGGTAGGAAGAAGTGTTTTTCACTGGTTCCTTGAGAAGGCATCATGGAGTTCTGGAAAGGCAGAATAGTTAACCACAAACGTGGAGCCAGGGTGACAAAGTGCCCACAACCACCAGATGAAAAAATAAGGCCCAAACTTTCAGCATAAAGACATTTTAGCCCAGGACATTGAACTCCAGGAAATGGATCTGATGCCCGTTACACCTTGAGGCCTGCATCATACTGCACTTACCAGAGCAAGCTGCAGTTTCCCTGCCTTGTCCTCCTGATCCACTGCAATGTGTTGTCATCCTTTCATCTGTGCTTCCCCAGCAGTTCTCTTGGCTCCTTACCAGCTGGCTGGCATCTGTGGAGATGAGTGGTCTGGTCACCATCCTGCCGGTTACCTTGCTGGCTGATTGTTTTATTGCTCAGACATCCCAGCTGGGGTAGCAGCTAACTTGCAGGCTTGTGATTGGTCTCCCAAAGAGGTTGCCATCTCCTGTACCTCCATTTCTGATGAACTTACAGACTTTCTGTAACCTGGAGACCTGTGTGTTTTGTCTAGGTCAGTGTGTTCAGAGGCTGTCAGTGAAGAGGGAAAGGTGCATCATACAGGCACTGGTTTCCTGTGAAGCAGCACTAAAAATTATTCTGTGTTGCTCCACCAAGGTTGTCCTTGGCTGCAGAGAGTTCTGTGTTTGGCCATTGCCCCTCCCATGCTGTCCCATATGGCTGCCAGCAGCCCACTGGAGTCACCTAAATTCAGGCAGTGTGCTACCTGCACTTGGCAACCACTCTAAATTCTGCTTGACCACATATGTGCTTTCCCTTCCCAGGACATTGTTCTCACCTTGAAGGAGAAGCTTTCCATCCAGAGCATTGCACACTTTGCCCTTGCTCTTGAGGAGCAGTACAACGTGGCAAAGATCCACCTGCTGCATGAGGAGGAGCTCATTGAGCAGGTGAGAGGGGTCCCTTCCATCCCCATAGACGTGCTGGAGCGTGGCACCCGCATCAGTGAACTGTGGTGCAGAGAGACCACAGCTCTGCAGGTGTTGTAAGGGGCAGGGAGCTTGGCCCCCTCTCCACAGGCTCTGTCCTCCTTTCTCTGCCTGTCACGTGTGTCACCGCTGCATTAACCAGAGCCCTGGAGAAGTGGCACCTTCAGAAGTGTCTCACTCCATTTGGAGAGCACACCCATGGGCTGTTACTGCTGGGACCATGTGGAGTAATCATGAGTGATCATGCTGTGTGCCACCTGAGACAGGCCCAGCTGCAGGGGACTAGTGGAGATAATGAAATAGATGCATACCCAGGCAGCAGGAGTTAACCCTGCAAGGTGCGTCGTCGATTCCTGAGTCAGAAGTGTCTGTCCTGCAGACATGAGCATATCTCTGTCAGTAGTTGTGTAGCCCTGCTGGTATTACAGGCTCTTGTAATTTGTGAGAATGTGTCTACTTGGGAGTCTGGTCTCCATGCTGTGGACTTTGTTGTGGGGAGATCCACTGTGATGCAGAGAGGTTTGATAGCTAACAGTTAATAAGCTAACACTGCACGTGTGCCTGGGCATTTCTGCTTTGGTTTATCTGGTGAGCTTGTGTGGGGTTGATCCAGAATAAAATAGGCTGATATTATGATGCAGGGGTCTTAACATTGTATTGACACGATGATGATGATGATGATGATCCAAGTGTCTGCCTAGGACAGCTGTATGACTGAGCTTAGGGAGCTTAGCCCCTTCCTCTGTTGTTATCACATGTCCTTGAAGCCTCTGTTCTGGTTATCCTGCAAGTATATAAGATTAGTTGATGCTTAATGAAGTTTTGCTGTCAGAGGACTTCCAGACTACCGTAAGGAGAAGACAAAACCAGAAAAAGAACTGAAGAACTGCAAACCTTAGCAATGTACCCTTGTATTTGCTAAGGACAGTGGTTAATCTGTCCTTACAGACTGGAGTACAGCTTGCCAGTAGGTGGTTGATACAAGCCATGCATGTATTTGTGAAGGGAAGAACTGTGTCAGAATCTGTGGCATGATGCTGTTTTTCTGTTGCAGGTGGTCCGGAAAAGAGAATCTCATGACTACCGATGCCTCTTCAGAGTTTGCTTTGTGCCAAGGGATCCCTTAGACCTCCTGCAGAAAGACTCAGTTGCCTTTGAGTACCTCTACCTGCAGGTGAAGTCAAGGTGTTCCATGCTTCAGCAGCTCTTTCACCCAGTTCTCATTTCTGCTTTAAACCAAGGCATACTTCAGGCCAGTTCAGTGATATGAATGTGGAATGTGCTTAAGAACAGAGCATTTGGATTCAACTTGCCGTAAATTCGTGAATCAACTTACACGTATCTTTGTAATGGGATGAGACCTGAACGGGCTGCGTGGCTCCCTGTGTAGCACACACACAGTAGTCATATTAGAGGTCTTACCCTGGGTTACTGTCGAGCTCCCATCATGCTGACCCAGCTCTGTTTGTTCCAGAGCTGCAGTGATGTGCTTCAGGAAAGATTTGCTGTGGAGATGAAATGCAGCGTGGCGCTGCGTCTGGCCGCTCTGCATATCCAGGAGCGGGTCTACGCGTGTGCTCAGCCGCAGAAAGTGTCCTTGAAGTACATTGAGTAAGTTCATGGATCTCTGTGTTATGCTGTGACAAATCCTGGCAGGAGGAAGAGCCAACTATAAGTTGTTGTATTATATAAACATATAAACTATATGTTTAGCTGTGGGTAGAAGACTGTCTCTGACCCAGAGATTGCAATCTCTTAACTGTGCCAGTCATTTTACAGCAAGGTAGCTTTGTGAGCCTCCCTGTCTGTAACCTGCTGAGATGCTTGAATAACACGGACACTGCACCATCTGGGGTGTCCCTGGGCAGCGGGAGGTTCTGATCTGTGGCTGCACCAGGGACATAAAATGGCAAATCTCACATAGCTACAGTTACCCAGGCTGCTCCTGCCAGTACACTGAGGTTTGTGTGCTGCAGTTGAGAGAGGGACAATCATCTGTTCTGCCTAGAGAGAACTTCACGTCTCTTCAGCAGAACTGTGCTGGAAATATTCCATTTCAGTGTAAACCAAAGCTCCTGTGAAGAAGAGGGGTCTGGAAAATAGTACCGAAAAATGCCTTCAGAAGCAGCAGGTGTACTATGCCACGGGCCAGTGACTTAGATCACACTTGCCTGGAAGAAGAAGACCAGTCTAGAGGTCATGGGAAGAGGGAAAGGCTACATGGGAGGAATACAAGAGTATTGTCCAAGAATGTGGAGTGGCAATAGCCAGATAACTCCAGACTGGTCAGCCTCACTTCCATCCCGGAAAGGTGATGGAACGACTTCTCCTTGGGGCTGTCTCTGCGAACATTCATGATCAGAGGGTGGTGAGGGGCACTCAGCATGGTTTGACCAATGGGAGGTCATGTCTGACCAACCTAACGGCCTCTGACGAGGATACAACCAGGTGGTGGATGATGGTGGGGCAGGAGATGGGGTTTACCTTGACCTCAATCAGGCATCTGACACTGTCTGCCACAGCTTTATCCTGCTGGGTAAACTGAGGCAGTGTGGCCTGGAGGGCAGAGGAGTGAGGTGGGTC
>VXBZ01008109.1:28911-40130 GCA_013399135.1 Heliornis fulica
CAGGAGAGGTTGGGGACTGGGCTGTTGGAGAGCAGCAGAGGGGAGAGGGACCTGGGGGTCCTGGGGACAGCAGGGTGACCATGAGCCAGCAGTGTGACCTCGTGGTCAGGAAGGCCAATGGCATCCTGGGGTGTATTAGAAGGGAGGTGGCCAGTAGGTCAAGAGAGGTCCTTCTCCCCCTCTGCTCATCCTGGTGAGACCCCACCTGGAATGTTGTGTCCAGTTGTGGCCCCTCAGTTCCAGAAGGACACAGAACTCCTTGGAAGAGCCCAGCATAGGGCCACCAAGGTGCTGGAGGGAGTGGAACATCTTCCTGCTGAGGACAGGCTGAGGGAGCTGGGGCTCTGGAGCTGGGAGGAGACTGAGGGGTGTCATATGGATGGATCCAGGCTCTTCTCAGGGAGGGCCAGTGATAGGACAAGGGGCAATGGATCCAAGCCAAGCTGGAACATAGGAAGTTCCATCTGAATATAAGGAGGACCTTTTTCACCATGAGGGTATTGGAGCCCTGGAACAGGCTGCCCAGAGAGGTTGTGGAGTCTCCTTCTCTGGAGACATTCCAGACCCACCTGGACACGTTCCTGTGTTATTTACTCTAGGTGACCCTGCTCATGCAGGGGGTTGGAATAGATGACCTTTCAAGGTCCCTTCCAATTCCTGACACTTGTGATTCTGTGAACATCTCTGCTTTAAGAACTTGTGGTGAGAAAATCATTAAGTAAGAGATACGTGTGTGGTAACTACACCTCTGAGGCTCTGCCAGCCCTGTGAGCAGCACTGATGCCTTGTGCACGGCCAGACACCAGCAGTGTGCAGTTAGTGGAGAGTCAGATGTCACTGCAGGGAGCAGCAACGTCCTCAGCTCCTGGGCGTTGAACATTTGGGCCGAGTAAACTCCCCTCAGAATAGATGTCCAACGCTTTTGGATCTCAGGAACTGCAGATGTTAAAATGTAATAATTTTGTAAGCAGAGTAAAGTGATTGTAAAGACAGGGTCTTCTTTCTCTGGGTAGCAAGGACAGGTTGGGACCGTTGTGCCCATCAGGTTTGTAGAGTGTCTCCTGTGTAACCGCGTCAAGCCAGGCCGTACGCTGCCGGTGCGCGGCCCCCAGCGCCGTCCCCTGACCCGCCAGCAGCGGTGTGTGGAACTGAACTGGAGGGAGGCAGCCACTCCTCAGGGCCCTGAGGCTCCTCGGTGCGTCCTGGCCTGCCATGGTGCCTCTGCTCTTCCCTGTCCCTGTCCAGCTGCCCTCTGCACATCCTGGCGTGGCTGGGGACAGCACAGCTGGGACCCTCTTTGTTCCTTCCACATCTTTCTGGCAGGAGGGACTGGGGGATCGAAAACTTCATCTCACCAACTTTGCTTCGAAACATGAGAGGGAAGGATATCAAGAAAGCCATCAGCTACCACATGAAGCGGAACCAGGTGCTGCTGGACCCTCGGCAGAAGGTAGTGCACATCCCCGGGGTTCAGGGTGCCTCCCTGGATGGTGACGGCATCTCTCAGGGCCAGAGGGGCAGTGTCTGTCCTCCAGGTGTCCCTTCTCTCTGGGGCCACTGGTGGATTTTCTTGTGTCTTTTCCTCTTGAAGCTTCCTCTGCTGCACACACCCTGACTCCTGAGGACACTGTGTCCTGTTGCAGGGTGCTTGTGGCACATGCAGCAGTGGGGTGCGTGGTCCCATACAGGTCTGCTGCCTGTCCAGACCAGGCTAGATGGCTCGGTCCATGTGTGGTTTGATGTGTGGGCAGCCCGTGGGCTAGAGGATGTCCTCTACCCACGGGCTGCTGTCAGACAGTGCTCACCTCTGTTCCTAAACGGTGCTTTTTCTCCTGCACGACGAAGCACGTGCTTGCAGCAGTCCAGATGCGCCTGAGCTACCTGCAGATCCTGGGGGACCTGAAGATGTACAATGGGAAGATCTTTAATGCCACTCTGATGGTACAGTGCTGTTTATTTGTCTGATGGGGTTTTGGGATACTGTCTTGCTGCTTCGCTTTGTGCACCTCTCTCGGCAGTGTAGTTGGACAGTAACTGATAGGATAGAAGAAACAGTTTTAACCCTTTTTCTTCACCAGTGGGTAAGATCATATCTTAACCAAAGAAAACCTTATCTAAAGCAGAAATGTTTAAATATGTTCTAAATTGGTGGTTGGTGTGTGACTAGCAACCCCTTACTGAGTCTCCTTCCTTGTCTTTACTGTGACACTTGCAGAAAAAGCGACATTATCCTTGGTGGTGCTGCTTCAGCCAGCTCCCGTCATACCACTTTTCCTGTCCTGGGAGATCTTGATAAACACTGGCAAGTAACTCTGCCTGGATAAGTCACTGTAGTTCTGCTGAGGTGAATGACGTACCAGCCTGTGCAATAATTATGCATAATTTTTCTAATTGCAAGTTGTGACGTTAGCTTTTTGTATGAGCTCTATCCAGATTTTATAGGTTGTAAAATACTTAAGATATCTTGGGGGGTGATCAAAAACCCTAGGAGGCATATTGGCCATGCTTAAACCCTACTGTAAAAAAGAACATGGCTCTTCTCACAAGAGGTTTCTTGGGGGTTTTTGCCTGTACCCACTTGTGTCTGTGGACCACAAGCTGTTTTGTACAGAGAGCTGAGTAGCATCGTAGGTCCGTGCCGGTGGAAGGCCTTACTGATAGCTGCAGTGATGCCAGTTGTGTGCAGATTGATGGGTGTTAATTTGGGTATTTGAGCAGTCTTAACCAAACACATCGATATTTCTTCCAAAACAAAAACTGCCTTCCTCAAGTTTCTAGCCAGCTCCAGTAGGTCTCACCAGGTCCATCTGGCACAGCCTGCCAGGTGACACTTCTGATAGCAACTTGCTGTTGACCATCTCTTTGGATCTGCTAGATGGCTGGTGCATCCCTGGAGCCACCACCCGTGGGGGCACAGGGAAACTGGTGGTCCCCAAGCCAGAGAAGAGCGTCCCGGAGCAGGTGACCTGACAGCCTGTAAGTAACAAGGGGCTCCCTTTGCAGCTGAGTACAGCTCAGCTGTAGAGTCCAGTGTTACAAGACCCCACACAAGATTCGGTGCCTGAGGAGTCCCTGCCTAGCACAGGTGAATGGGTTCCTACTCAGATTTTGTTTATAGATTTAACTTCTCCCCCTGCAGCTACAGGACAGAGAATCATATGTGGCCTTGCTGGTGGGTGCGAAGTACGGGGTCAGCCAGATTATCAATAATAAGCTCAACATCATAACAAGTCTGGCAGAGTTTGCAAACATCAGCAGGGTGGAGCTTGCAGAGGAGTCTGAAAAAGTGAGCATGGTGAAAATCTACCTGCAGGATCTGAAGGTAAGCTGTGCTTTTGTGATGGCCAGCATCTGGCTGTGCCAGGGTCAGGGGATGAAGGGGAGTCCTTCACACCATCACTTCTTTTCAAAAGCCATCACTGAGCTGATGGCCAGCACAGTCACCAGTCCAAAAGGCTTAGAACAGACTCATGAGGGAAATCATATAGGAAGAATACAAAGTGGCTAAGGAAAACCATTTTTCCTGCTGTCCTCCATCAGTGAGCCATATCAAATAAACAAATTTTGAGGAAAAAAAAACTTCTTTCTGTGCCTCTTGCCAAAGCAGTGTTCTGCAGTGAGGGTGGTATGGAGGGGAGGGAATGTTTCTTTCAGTGTGCAGGTTGTGGTACAAGCCATATTTGTCTATTCTGACATTTTTTACTGTTTTCTCTCTGCACCTTCCCCTGGGGGGGAAAAAAATAGCTGCTGACTCTGCTGCTGGAATCAAACAGTGCAAAAGATCTTGTCTGCCTCATCATTGGCTATTACAGACTGTTTGTGGATGCAAATGTCTCCATTTTTACCTGGGGAGAGAAAAAACAGCAACTGCACCGTGTCTCCGCTGAAGAAGGTTTAAGTGAAAAGAGCCTTTTTTTTAAATTTTATTTTTTTGGTGGCCAAAGTATGGGGAGAAAGTGGGTGGATCTTCTACCATTAAAGGTGTTACTCCCCCTCGGGGAAATAGCATTGTGCTGGAGTAGTAGCCCCGGGTTGTGCAGCAGCATCTGGAGATTGAGACTGTCAGCCTTGGCCAGGCAGTGCCTGGTTTCCATCAGCCCCAGAAGTGCTGGGTGGGGGAAGAGCAGCAGTATTGCCAGCCTCCCCGAGAAGTGCAGGCTGAGTGCCTGTCATGGAAGAGGCAGGCCTGTCACTGAGCACTTGTGTTTGTTACCAGCCTAAGCTGCTTCTCTTCTGCTGGCATGCCTTGGCCAGGAGAGACAGCATCTGTTTGCCGTGCTGTCCTGGCCCTCCTCAGGGTAACTCCAGCCTCACGGGCATTGCTGACTTACAAGTTAGCTGCCTGCTGTTCTGCAGCTCCATCTGGTCCTGCCCTGCAGTAAAACTGGGCAGAGCAAGCCAGAGGGGGCAAGCCTCCACCACCAGGTTATTGACCTCCGGTCAGACTGCATCTTCACCTTGCTGGCTATGAGCAGGTGAGGGCAGAGCTCTCTGGGCTTTGAGTCCTGGCTGTGCGGACAGGTTTGTCACCCTTGTCTGGCTATTCCTCCTTACCATCATGAAGGACAAGCTGATAGATGTGTTTAAATCCCAGGGTATGAATCTCGAACGTGCAGTGACTCTGAAGACTCCTGGGAGCTGGATTCCTCCTCAGAGCATTGCTTGGACACTCCTATTGCGTATGGCAGCACCCGTCCTGTGTGCAGAGTGGATGAGCTGGGAGAGCTCCACAGCCTGGAGAATGACAGCACAAAGCCCCAAGCTGGAGGGAGTGACCAGTGTGATGGTGGTGACAGCGCACCAGACAGCACATCTGAGGCTTCAGACTCAGCCAACACCGAGAGCCGAGGGTTTAAGACAAGTGGCTCCAGTGACTCGATGGATGCGCTGGAGGAAGATGAGTTGGAAGCTTGCTCTTCCTCCAGGCCAGAGTTCTTCCATTTCTGTACACCAACAGTGCATGAGATGAGCAGTTCAGACAAGAACTTCTTCCCCATTCGTGCTGCAGGAGGCTTCAGCACGGCAGAAACCAGAGACTACTTCTGCTTCTTGCAGGTTCCACATGCAGAGGAGCCTGGGTGTGAAGACAGCCCCTCTGAGCAAGGACGGGAGGACACTGATGTGTCTGTGCTGGAGACCAGGCTGACTGAGACAAACAGCATGGGCTATTACAGCCTGTGCTACAGCACATCCCCTGCAGGCAGCGTGGAGAGGAATAACGTGAGTCGCAGCCCTCCAAGAAGTCCCTGGAAAGACGGGTCTGCCCAGGGGGCGGTACCGGGTGGAGCAGAACAGATGCCAGAGACAAGCGATCTCATTTTGGAGCCGCCCCCGGGCTTTGGTGACACCAGCTCTGAGGAGGAGTTCTATGATGCTGCAGATCGGCTCAGCCCTCTGGATGCCCTAGCAGGTAAATGCTCACCCACTTGATGCAGGTCACTGTCCTTTCACCCCCTGGGGTAGGGTGTTGCCTGTGTCAGTCTTCACAGAGGGATCATCTTTCAGCTCTTCGGAGTTCCCCCAAGAGTTCTGAAGGACCTTTGGACACCTGTTCTATGTAACTCACTCTTCAGCAGAAATACATTGCAGTCAGAACCAGAACTTTGCAGGGAGATCTGTCATCATATCCAAGCATTGGATGCCAGAAAAAGTCAGTTTTCAAATGAGTTTGGCATTCTGGAGAGTCCCCAGGTTTCTACAGGGAGCCCAGCTCACTGATAGATGCCTCTGGCTGATCCTGAGGCCAGCACCTCACGAGTGAGTGCTGTGTGTCTTTAGATGTGGGCTGAATCTTCAGGAGTGAAAGGAGTGATGAGTGTCAGGAACAGAACGCTGGAAGGACGTGTGTCCTTGCACCGATGGGAAGCTTTATGGTAAATACTCCTCCTGTCAGGCAGTACTCTTACCATCTTCTTTCAAGCTGAGGAGAGCTAAGACCTGTAAAACATCTTTGTTCCATGCATCCCCCAAGATAAAAATTATTTTCAGGTCAGGGCATGTCACGTAGCGGGGTCAAGGACACCTGTGGCCTAGCAGTTCTGTGGTAGTTGTATTTTCTCAGGAGAGCATCCTCGTTTCTGAAATAATCCACTCTGTCAGCGTTAGAGGAGCTTCTTAAGAGTGTGCATTGTGTAGTTAGATCATTGGCATTCACACAATGCCAACCTCTGGAAATTTTTATCATCTCAGTATCCAGGCAGGGAACCTCTGATAATGTTTCTGTTCAGTGTGAATAACCACAGCTGTAGGTGCTGCTCTCTGTGGCTGCTGCTACTGCCAGTTGTACCTCAGACCTACAGCCGTACCTGCAGCCAGATCCAAGTGACTCCAGTCAAAGGGAAGAGACAACCCAGGACCCTCCTCACTAATCCTGGACCTTGGTCTTTGTAGCCACAGGCCCAAACTCTTTATTTTTCTTGATGTAGCTGATCCCAAGTAGGTGCTTGGTGCAGCTTAAGAGACACTTTGGCACTGGGCAGCCAGGGTTTGCTACCAAGTGTGTGTGCAAGTCAGAATCTGTATGGAAAGGGGTTTTGGGGCCGCTGCACAGGTACGTGGTTACTCTGCGGCTTGGGGCTATTACCTGAGTTGTGTTGTCTGTTCTTGCCAGCAGGCTACAATACCACGTCCCAGGAGGGTGCAGACTCCCAGGAGGGTTCCTCCTGCCTCCTGAAGAAACCAAGGTGTTACAGCTTGGGGGAAGACCCGATGACAAGGCAGACGGCAAAGGAGAAGCACAGAAAGGAGAAGGAGCTGACGTATGCCAAGAGCCTGAGAAAGAGGAGATCTTTCCTGAAAACTGATTACACCTCACAGGTCTCTTTCCCCATGGTATTGCCAGGCTCTCTAAAGAGCTGCTTATCTTGGCCACCCCCTGTGCCACCCTCCTCAGAGAACTTGAAGAAACGTGCAGAGCTGGGGCTTCCTGCTGCCACCCCGGCCCGGAGAGACGCTGCTGGCACAAGCCCGTCCTCTGACCTGATGGAAATGGAACCTGACGCCATGGAAACCAAGTCAGTGACTGACTCGGTGGTTTCGTCCATCTCAGCTGTTCGCCTGAAGAGTGACCAGCACAGCGAGGAGGAGCGAGTGGGCAGCGGCGGGGATGGAGGCCTCCACTCGCCTGCCCCGTCCCTGGAGGAGGCTGTGCCCCTTCCCGGTGGGCAGAGCGGAGCTGCCCAGGGCTGTTCCTCCTTGCAGACACATCCTGCGTGCCCGAGCGAGGAGCGCTGCGTGCCCGCTGCAGGCTGCTTGGCCCGAGAGGCACTGGAGGAGGTGGGTGAGGCGACGGCAGCCCAGCACGGGGCTGGTGATGAACCCCCATTCCTGGGCCAGGAGGTGTCTGGCCCTGCTGACAAACACCGACTGCCGCTGTCAGCCCACGGTTCCGGCGTGGCCTCTGCCCTCGCGGCGGCACAAGGCCTGGAACTGCCCCCCACCGCTGGGAGCCGGGCGGTGTGTGAGGAGCCCGTCCTGGCTCCCCGTGGAGAGGGAGAAGCTGATAGAGGCGTCTGTGCAGAAAACAGCAGTGGCAGTGCCTCGTCACGGGCCGCAGGCAGACAGGGGACGGGCAAGGAGGCCTTATGGAGAGTGTGCAGCAAAAACCTTGTGGGTTTTCCAGATGCGACACAGCTCTTAGCAGATTGCAGCAGCACTTCGGGGGTTATAACTCGCCTCTCCTGGCTCTTATTTGGGGTGAGGACAGACCTCACATCACCCAGCCCATCCCAGGAAAGGGTAAATAGTGCACCAGAGCTTCTGGCTTCTTGTAAGCCCGCCGAGAGCTTGGGGGCTGATGCTGTCAGAATGGAGATGCAGCCATCCCCAGCTGGACCACCCTTTGAGGAAAGGTTGACAAGTAGCCAGGAGCTGGATGAAGTAGAGCCCAGAAACGATGCAAGAAACGTGGCTTTCAAGCAGCCGCGGCCTGTTCCCAGAGAAGAGGCTACTGAGGTGGGGCAAGACTCTTCTCTGACTCCATCTATAGGGCTTTCCATCTCCTCAGTTCCTTCAGGGTCATTGTGGAAAACTGAAGGAGACCAAGGGGCTTCAAAATACTCCTTCCTCTGCTTTAACCATAGGAGAGATGAGCAGACCCCTTCTGACCCCATCCTGACCAGGTCCTTGGGTTTTTCCACAGTGAAGAAGACATTACCACAGTTTGGGATGAACAAGTGCAGCTGCCAGGTGTCCTATATCAGCTGCTTCCACAGGCTTGATGACAAGGGGGGATGTGAAACCACCATCCCCACGTACAGCCCATTTCTGGGACCCCTCACCACCCCACCATCCAGCAGCCACAGCCTCCCTGGGACCCCCACGGGCAGTTACTCAGTCTCCAGTGCTAGTGATGTGGCATGGTGGAACCCTCATGTCCAAGCCATCGGTCAGCTGAAGGACCAAGCATGGATGAGCCCAGCAGATGTCTCCTGCTTTGTAGCCTACACCACAGAGCTTCAGGAGGTTGTGGGGAAGCTCTCCAGTAACCAAGCAACCCATCTGCAGGAACAGTGTGCAGAGCAGGGTGCTGCAAGCAAGGGTGTCCTTCACTTAGCCTCCAGGCACCTGCTGTCCAGCTGCCAGGAGCTCCTGAAAACAGAGCAGCCCCTCCAAGAGCTGCAGGATGTGCTGAGGCTCACCTTTGACCACCTGGTTCAGCTGGTAGTGGCTTGCTTCCAGGTGACACACTGCCAGCTGTGCAGGCAGAGGCAGCTGGAGCTCGAGGCCTCACTTGTGGATGTGGTGGCCACCTACCATCAGCTTTTGCAGGCTGTTCACCAGCAGCTTTGCAGGCAGAGCTGCCCAGAGCTGGGTGCCAAGCTCCTCAGCCGCCAACACACAGCCCTGACAGCCGCCATATTTTGTCTCCTGCAGCAGTTCAGGTTTCCCCCGTTGCTGTGATAGGGCTGTCTGGTGGCACGTAGGGGGAGAGGAGCCCAGCCACGTTCCCTGTGTCCACTCCCAGACTCCCCCTCACAGGACGTTCAGCCCCACAGCTTGAGAGCTGCTGTGGGAGGAAGTGTCCCCCCATATGCCAGCTTAGCTTTGCCAAGAGCCACTTTGCCCGTGGGGCGGTCGTGAGGCAGGACATGCCGCCCTTCAGTCGTGTAATTCCGCGTGCACAGTCCATATGTTACATGCAAATTCACAGAGTACTTCAGTGGCTTCTGTATCTTGCCAGGGGCTTGTTGCTCACCTCCCAAAGCCCTTGCAGATGGCCATTCTCAAGGGGTTGTCTTAGCTGCCTTCTGTGGCCTGTGGAGACAGACAGGAGCCTTTTGGCCTGCCTGACCCCAGGTGCCTCACTCTCCAGTTCCACCCTGACCCAGCACGAAGGAACTCAGGCTGGTCTTTCCACCTTCCGTGGCTGAGGATGGGCCTGGACTCGTGAAGGAAATCCCTTTTGAGATGCAAGCTATGCTCTATTTAACTGCTTTTCCTTGCAAAGGCTGAAGAGAAGGTTGTCCTGTATCCTGGTTTCTGTGTGTCAGCTAACCCTTTTGTTTCCATTTGCTTGAGAAAATCCCTGAGTGACCCCCTGGAGATGATCCGTCATGCTGGTCTCCCTGGGAGAGGGCAGTCCCCTTTTTCCAACCTTGTCTGTAGCTCCTCTTCCATCATGTGGTATATCCCTAGCTGGTTATGAGCTGCTTGCCCTTTGTCTAGCTGTGTGGCTGCGGTGAATTGGCCCTCTCATCCTCAGCACTCCGATGAAGAGGCCAGAGGCAGGTCCCCAGTTGCTGGTGTTGAACCTGGGACTCCTGTGGGAGTGACTGGCTTTGGGGGATGCCTGCAGCACCTACACTCTGTGATGAACTGTGCTCAACAGGTCAGTTTATGCAGCCCAGTGTGCTCAGGACAGGTGGGTCTGCAGCAGGCAGACGAGGAGCATGGGGTGGGCTACAAGAGGCAGCCAGCTCTGCCCATGCTCACCACATCTCCCTGAGCACCAGGGCAGCACGGGGATAGGCCTGACCTGTGGACATGTAACATCTGGGTGCTGTCACCCCCACTTTTTGCTCATTCTTCAGTGCTTCTGGTGAGAGTGAAGGGCAGGATCTTGCAGCAGAACTCATGGGGAGGAGGGGGAGGCTATGCCCTCAAGGCCTTTTATAACCAGGCCAGGATGACTCTCACAACGAGCAGACAAGCAAAGACCTGCAGGCATTTACCAACCTGTAGCAGCCCTGCAGCACATCCCCTGCAGCTGCTGCACACAGAGTACCTGCAGGCAGCACGATCCTGAACCAAGGGCTGTCTCCTGGTTGCAGACAGAGGGAAGCCAAAGTACCCTCAGCCACGTGGGGGGCACTGCTGCTGTCTGGGTAATCGGCTCAGCTGGGGAGCCGGGTGCCTGCAGCCCCAGGACGGGTCTTCTCGGGCACCAGCAGCACGAGCAAGGCCGTGGCACACACCGAAAGCCCAAAGCAACAGGCACCAGCAGCCACACGTGGAGCAACACCCAGCACACACCCAACAGCTGCTGTTGCAGCAGGCCCTGCTGACACCACCTCATGGCACCAAAGTCCCCATGTCACAGGGCTGGTGAGCTGGAGGAGATGAGAACATCAGCACACAGCACAGCGATTCACCTGACAGGTTTCTGCAGTGGGTAGATGTAGTCATGGACTGTGAGGGCATTTTTGTGTTTGGGGCTTTCTTTTGTGGGGTGGTTTTGGGAGGGGGAGTGTTTGATTTAGGATATATTTTTTTTATCAACACTGGCTGATGTAACATACTTAGAAGCATCAAAAATGCTTTTTGCTGTGGCTGTGAAGTACATCACTGCTCTTTGTGCAGGGTACAGCCAAATCCCAGGTACCTTTCCAGGAGGAGCATCAGGGTGATTAAGCTTTGCACGTAGGTGTGAGGTGATAGACCATGTTGTTTCAGACTACCTGCAGAGGACTATCAGCTTCAACAGCTCACCAAGTCTTCAGCTGGTTACACCAAGCTGGGAGGAGCTGTTGGCTCCATTGAGGGTGGAGAGGCCTTGCAGAGAGCCCTGGGCAGAGCAGAGAGCTGGGCAGTCCCCAACCACGTGAAGTTCAACAGGGGCAAGTGCCGGGTGCTGCCCCTGGGAAGGGCCGACCCTGGCTGCACATCCAGCCTGGGGGACCAGACGCCGAGACCAGCCGTGCCCAGAGGGGTTTGGGGGTCTCTGGGGACAGCCAGTTCCCCAGGAGCCAGCAGTGTGCCCAGGCAGCCAGGAGGGACAA
>VXBZ01008110.1:15203-46918 GCA_013399135.1 Heliornis fulica
CGTGTTTTTTGTTTTTTGGGGGGTTCTGGGGTACTTTTTTGCATTTTGTTTGGTTGATTTTTTTTAACTGGTGTTTCTCAGAATACTGTACAAGGTCATAAACAGATCCTAAAAGATCACTTTAAATCGGAGCAATGACAATGAAACTATTTAACAGGCTCACAAAACAGTACAAATACTTTAAGCCAAGTTTAACAGTGAAATCTACAGTAAATTCAGAAAATTCTGAAGAACCTCCATGAAACCAGAATTTTTGCCACAGAGGTGTTCTAAGCTCTTTCCTCTCTTAGATTTGTTCACTGAGGTTGAAGAGGCAGGACTGTCCAACTTAACCGATCAGAGGTGAATATTTACAAAGTGAATCTGCCTTTCCTGGCACAAGGCAGCATCTTCCAACCTGCAGACCATTCTGGAGTATATAAACTGGTTACCATCTGGGCTAGTAGCATCTACACAATCACCTCAGATCATGAAACAACAATCAAAGAATGAAGTGGAAAACAAAACACATCATACAAGGTTTCAGTTCTCAGTTTTGTTAAAACGTGTATTAGTAATTCTATGCCTCTTGTAAAGCGTGACTTAGGTGCCTTATGCTCACTGCAGTTCTCAAACAGTATTTGTCTCCTGACAGGGCTGCAGTCCCCTGGTACAGTGCTGCCAGGGGTAGAAGACAGAGGGCCGCTGCAACTCTGAAGGCGGTGGGGGTTGATTTTAAGGAGGACAGTTATAAAAAGGCACATGAGCTACTACAGCCATTTCCAAGGCTGTTTGACAACGTCAACATATAGTTTGGGGATTACCCTTAGCAAAAGTTACTTTAACAACATAAAGACTTTGCTAAACTTCTTAGTAAGTTACCAGTGTCAGAAAGCTCATGCACATGCTGATGGTGGACAAACGGGAGGCATAGGAACGACTTTCACGTATGTATACAAATCAGTAGGACAGGAGAAGAGCTAGGCATCACTAGACATAATAGAAGATAACCCACTCAATGTGCAGCATCATTAAAATCTACTATTTCTACTGTGACGATAGAAAAAAACTGCAGTTATCATACCTTAAATACTGCCTGTCATTTTATCATTGTAGAAATGGCTCAGAGAAAAGTATCAGAAGGAACTAACATTGATTATTTCATATGAAAAGAGATTAAGGCAGACTTTTCTAACCTAGTTTTTTTTTTTTTTAAAAAGGTGGCTATTTGCTAGCTGTCTTAAACCCTGCTCTACAAGTTTAATTTAACCAGTACTTAAGTGCCTTGCTAAGAGCAGTCTTAATACAGTGGGCCAGTACATATTCCCTCCTCCCTTCTGCCCCCAACCCCCACCCTCTGCCCCAGTGTGGTTTACTATAAGGTGATGCATGGATTTCTATGGCATGGAATGTTCAACTATACAGTCCATATACATAAAAGGACATTCATAATTGACAACACTTAAACTGCCAAGGAAAATTAATTCTGTATCACCTCTGGAACGCTCTGCTACAGGGAGTTAACTGAGTCTGTTATTTTGGAGCTAAAACGGGTTGAGTCAATATTTGTGTTAACAACAAGAGCATTTGTTGTTGTGATTGACAGGCTAAAATAAACCTTGTAAGAGCTGTCAGTTCTTATGTCTCAGGACACAAGATGATCCCCATATAAAATTGTAAATGTAATTCTCCCCATATCACACTGTATTGCACAATTGGCCAAAAATATGACTATTTTGCTTCTCTTGAAGCATCTGCTCCTGATCATGTCAGTTAACAGTCATTTTTTGGAAAAAGGCTATTTAGTTATAGAGCTGACCAAACAGCCTGTTTTGTTGCAGCAACTTTTTTTTTTTTTGTTTGTTTGTTTGGTTGGTTGGTTTTGGAAATATAACTTCTGATCATTCAGTTTCACTACGGCTTTTCTTTTTGGTTGTCTAATCAGGCAGCTTCTCCTTGATCAGTCATACCATTACAGTGGTGTTGGTGATAAAAAGCAATCCTTGGCCTTCCCAGCAAGCAGGCTGTACTTCTGAGCATCCTGAAGAAATTGCTACCACGCTGACTTCAGTTCCTTCCTTTGCACACACACACAAATTTTCATTTTCCAAAGAATAAAATTCATTCACCAGCTTCAGTGACAGCAGTCAAGTCTCCACCTTGAAGTGTGACACCTGTACAGTCTTTATGATCTTAGTGGTGGGTTTTCCATTGAAGTTAGTGGATAGGTGAGAAGTTTCTTCTATTACACTGTCTTTAGACCCATTCTGCCTCTGAACGGAACAAATTAAAACATGTTGTTGAAAAGGTACAGCAGAATTTAAACACTCTATTTTGATAATTGCTGCTACAAGAGCTTCAGGCAACAGATACAGTAATTCACATACACACACCCTCACCAGGAATATTAACATATCTAATATTTATTTGACCAAACACAACTTTCCCCTCCCTTTCCTCCCTCCTGCCATCTGCTGCCTCTCTGTGCCATTTGGATTTATATTCCCCATTCAGGAACTGCCATGACTAATTAGTTGATATCTAGCTAAACACTGAAGCAAGTGCTCACAAAGATTTTATGGCCGCTGTTGTGAGGATGAGGGAAAAGAAACATATTTGTGGACAATGAACATTGTAACGTTAATGCTGTGCTGGGCATGAGACTAATCCACATTGTATTAGATACAAATGGAAGTGACAATTCAAATTTGAACAGAATTCAATCACACTAGTCAGCTGTTTCTACCTAGCATTTAAATGAGCTCAGCCTCAAGTATACCCACATCGCCTTTTTGTCTGGAGCAAGTCCTCATAAACACCAACAACAGCTCATCTTTTTTTTGGTTTCCATCATATACAGAAATACAAATGTCCTTGAAATTACTTCCTATCACAGAACATGTAGTGTGTGTTAGCTAGCCTTAAAAGTAAAAAACACACATTTATTGGTTTAGAATTGTTCAAGTGTGTATCATTCCAGCTGCTTATAAGATTAAATATGATGTATTTTGCTGGTTGTACACTGTGGAGTTTCCACACTACTTGTACAGTACGAGCGTGTGGTTTCAGTGTATCCACATGCCACATCAACAGACATGATGACTTGTGTGGAAAGTTAGGTATCTGGAATTCTCCCTTCTATGATCTGATTTTCCCTTTGCGTGCTTGTATAACAGACCCATGAGTGCTTTTTTAATATAATTTGCTTCTTGCATTTTGACTTTGGTAAAACCATGAAAGCTGAAAGATATTTGGGTGAAAAAAAGAAAAAAGGGGGGAAAAAAGAGCAATGCTTCAAGCCCAAGCAACAAAACTCTCAAGAAGACCTTGAAGAACGAGCATTTAAATTATAGTAGGTTATGATTCCAACTGCATTCCAAGCACACAAGTACTGTTAGAAATAATGAGTTGATTCTCCTCCTGTGGAAAATAGGGTATCATGTCAAGGAAGCATCAAATTCAAACTGGGAGAGAGTCCTCCAGTAGCAGAAGCAAGTGTTTGCAGGGCCATATACTACAGAGCTACATATACGTCAAAATATAAACAATTTGTAAATATAAGCAAAATGTAAACATTCATTTGGCTTCTGAAAAAAACAAATCTCAACAACCTTTGTTCCAATTCTCAACCAACAAAGTTCCAATTTAAATAAAGCACTAGATGCCATCCTTCTCCCTCCAGAAAGGAAAATTGCAAAGGATGCACAGTCACTAACCTGCCGAACCAACTGGATGCCAGGACCTTTTGCATCTGAGGATCGTGTAACAGGCAGTGGAGGCACCAGTTCGGTTTTAGCACTGAAATTACAAAATGGGTATAGCTATAATGAAGTAAACTGCATCTGTTTAGAGGAACAATAGTGAACCTGACCCAGACTACTACATAGATCTGATAGGCAAAATCCAAAAGGCTTATCACCTGACTTAAAACATCTGAAAGCTCTTGTGTGTATCCTCAGTGGCCAGTGGGCACTATCATGGCGTAGGTCATCCCATCCCTTCCCTTCTCAAGGGCCCTGTCTTCTCCTGGTCTACAGAGGCAGCCCAACCTGAGACAAGCCTCACCTGAAATCATGGGTATGCTGCAAGGGTGCCATCAAGCTAAAACTAGCTTCCCAGGTGAGCGATATCATCAAGGCACTGCTTTTGATATTTAAGGCCTCAATAAAATGGAGAACAAGGCTACTGCTTTCACATTTGTGAGTGCACCTTTTATAAATCAGTCTTCTAGGAAAGACTGATCCACCAACTGCTGAAGAGGGTTGTACTAGAGTGCCCCTGAAACCAATTACAAAGTTAATACAGATGATATCTTAACTCTATGAAGGGTGAAGGTATCTGGAAAGCAATCTGTGAGTTCTTGTCCTCTAGTGAAATTCATGATCTACCGCTGAAGAGTAATACAGGTTTATTTTGGCTTCTTCAGTTTCCCCCCTTCTGAGTGCATCAAGAAACATTCCATAGCCCAGAACAGGCCAGAAACATTTTCGTTCTTTGAGTCATTTAATTCTGAAGACCTACTATTGAGATGCTTGCTTGAATCCTATGTCATCAACCAACCATATTTATGCCAGAACTAACTGAACAACTTTTGGGACACACAAAACTAGACCATTGCTAATAACCACATTCACGTACTTCACTTCAGACAGGACAGATCTTTCACCATCAGAGCACTGGGACCTCCTATACTGACGGTAGCTTCGAGGGGAATGTGAATGCCTAAAGCGGATCGGGTCACCTTGAGTCCTAAGGGAGACACACAGAATTCATAACAGTAGGTTACTAAACCAGACATCTGGCAAAATCACAAATTCAACCGCAGACTGAGAAATCCTCCCATTTCCTACTGAAGTGTAGTAAGTATAACTGAATACAGTATTCTTGCACTGGCTGAACATAAAAGGCTGATGCTTTGCTTACTGGACAGCACTTGGAATTAAATGCTTTAAAAGTGCCATGATCACTGGAGAAAGAAACTATTTAATAAACAGTGTGTTAGCATAGACAGCATGAACATCAGCCTTTACTGTTTTGTGATGTTGTGGAAGCACATTATAATGCAAACCGCGATCCCATTTCTGCCACATGCAGCTGCTTGCACTGACACATGGGATCCCACCTGGGCAATTATCACAGTGGAATGGATGCTAGTTCTTAAGGAAACAGCTATGCCCTGGCAGCTACCTGTGACAAGTGTATGATGTAAAGTAGACTGATGGGGAGACATACAGAACATACAGACCTCTGGGAGAGAGATGCAGAGATTTTTTTTTTAATTATTATTTATTTTGGAAAGAGAAAACATTGAGTTATAAAATCATTACGTAGCCTCACCCAACCTATTCTGCATGAGCAGTTGGAGTAGATAAAAGCATAGAGATTACATCTAAACCCACTCCTATTTCAGTATGACAGGTTTCAGTAAAACAAAAAAGTGGACTTTTATATTCACAAAGAAAAATCCTGACATAAACTCACTCTATTTTAGTGTATGGAATTTCTTTCAATTGCTCCTCAGACAGGCCAGATGGATCCACAAGCTCCTTCCTAGAAAGGATTAGGCAAAGTAAAAAATGTAACAGTAGCTACCAACTGCAAAAGCATTCTTATTTTTATTATATTAGGCTGAAAAGGTTCACTGAAACAATCTGTTGTCAGCCCTGAAGCTATCTAGACATCAAAATAGGAAACCTATTAAGAAATGTGTCTAACTTAAACTTGGTAGCTTCAACTACGTGTTGCATCCTGTTCCACCTTTCTCTCACCTCCCTGCAAATCTGATCTTGTTGCTTCACAGTAGATATGAACGTTGTGTATGCTGCACATGCTTTGGAATATTTAGTTATCTTCCTAAGTGACAGTTCTATAGCATGTGGGGCCTCATCCTGAAATTTCCAGTATTAGGAAGAAGGCTGATTCGGAAGCCATGGAGGAATACATATCTAAGATGCTGTATTCCTCTTTAACAATTCATCCACGTATGATGGTCTTCTGTGTTCAATGCGTTCAGTGATCTGCAGTACCTTCCGCATGCAGCAGGTCATTAACACCCATATCATTTACTGTGGCACGTAACCGAACCAGTGTGCAATGCTTCATAGCCGCAGCGCAGGCCTACAACTACAGACAGCAGCTACATCAGAGGCAAACCAAGCAGTCACTTGTACCTTACAAGGACCATACTTACTGAATATGTTTCCACAGTTCTTCTTTAGCTTGTACATCTGGGCTTCTCCTGTAAGTACCAACAAAGACAAAACTATGAAAACCATTGTCTCACACGTTGCTGTTCAAATAGCTTTTAAGGACACAGACCCTGTATAGAAATATAATCCAGCAGTGACCTCAATTTTAAGGTTTGTTCTATCAGGAAACGCATTAAACTTCATCATGTTATTGCAACTGAAAGGTCATTTCTTGAAGGACAGGCTCTCAACCACAATTTGTGTTCCACTAGCCTTCAGCAGGAGTGTGCATAAAATAGAAACAGCAGCAGAACTTTGTCAAGACAAGCCAGGGGCCAACCACTGCCACCCCTTATCCATCTGAGGACAACCTGTTTTGGAGTAACACTTTTGTAAAAGGCCCTCAGAAATGTCCTGCGGCCCACAGAGCCCTTCGTGGTCATGCCAGGCTGACACACCAGTAATCCCATGCCATTCCCGTTGGGCAGCAGCAAAGGGGACTGCTTGCTTGGCTGTGATCACAGTACAGCCTCTTGCTTTCTGGCCATTTCCAGAAAGGGTTTCTGCTCACTTCATTTACCTTTGTGATGTCCAGGACAAAAATCCAATGAACAAAACCAAACAGCAACCATATGTACTTGTGCACACAGATATATTAGCAAGTATTTAAATCACACAGAGAGAGTACTTGGCCAAAATTGTAATTTCGACCTTGCAGACATAGAGGTGCAGTAAAGCAAGCCTGAATGGCACATCTCACCTATTTCACTGAGTTAGAGAAGATACTGTCTCCAAATTGGATCACCTTTATTTTTATTTTTCTCATCCTATTTTACTACAGGGCTAGCGCAAAACCACCACTGATGCTGAAGTTACATTGAGAAGTCACCAAAACTCATGCAGAGTAAAAGATTAAATAAGCATTTCACACAGTGGCAGGGACTGTATTTGCATGGAGAGATGAGATGACCATTTTCATTGAGATTGTACATACTCAGTGTCAACAGCTACACCGTTCCACAGAGACATAAGGGTTGCAACTTTAAGCGAGATTCAGCATGTATAAATGCTCCCACTGCAGTCAGTTTCGCAGAAGTCAAATCTTACATCGTGAGATCATACAGCTTGCTTGTATTTTCCTTAAACAAAGCTGCCTATCATATTCAAAGATCTTTCTGGAGTGATATAATCCAAATTTAAGTGGATATCAAGAAGGACAGCAGAGTTCTGTGTTTCAGCACCTGTTAAATCGTCTCTCCCTTGTCCAGCAACAAAGCCGTATCAGAAATAATTCCAAACTGCTCTCTCTAGCACTAACAGTTTAATTGCTTTCTAATTTCACTGCTACTGTTTGGCTCATTTCCAGATTTCAGTCTAAAAATAATGTTCGGGGACATCTATATTGCAGTAAATAGGGATTCTTTTTATATTTTACAAGGGCATAAGTTTTGGAAGACATGATTTTGCTGCTTTATAAATAAATACCAGGCAGAGGTAGATGGATGAGAAACAACCTCACATTTGTGACTCTTTAGTGGGACCAATATGAACTAATGAACAACTTTCTCAGGCTTCAAGGTGGTGATGGCTTTCCAGGCAGCATGATGAAGCCACCCCAGACAACTCCTGTCCTTGACAGACCCCTCTGCTGACCATTCTGACTACTCAGGTCCTCATGAGAGCAACCAGTGTGTAGTCCAGTTCTTAGCATTCAGAGCTTTTGTAGCTTTGTGTGTTTGTGTTGATTACAAGGCATTTAATTTTCTCTGATTTTCACTTCTGTTATCTCTCCTCCCTTCCTGCATTAACTTCTTTCATCTGTCCATGCTCCTTTTAACTCCAGCAGCTTGGTATGCAGTGGCATTTAACTGCCTCTTTTGCCGCTCAGTTTTTAATTGATTCCTCCTTCCATGCAACCTCCCGCTCTGAAAAAGAGCAGCTGCAAGCCCCGCATTCACCCTGGGGCTGAGCAGATAGATAGGCATCCTCTTCTGAGACTGAATAATCAGGCAGAGGGGAATGTCAAAGCTCCCTGAAAAATGCCAGCTTCTCCAGGGAGGCTTTGTAATGCTTTAGTTTGCCTGAGGCTCAAGGTCGCTCCCAAACCCAGGATCCCCACAAAGCAGGGTATTGTGCACACCACTGACCCATCTGATCAGCTTGTGGCTTTTATTTATTCATGGAAGTACAACAATTCAGGATGTGACCTTAAGTCTCCTATCACCATACATCATGTAAAACTAAACTTACAGTAAGAAATATTAATTTGTGGGAGAGTGTGGAGAGACAGTGATTAAATAAGAAGTCGTATTTGTTTCTCTATTTTCTAGAAACCATGCCTCTTGATTTCTGTGGTCAACTCCAGGGATTTAATTCTGTGATACCTCCCATTCTCCCTTCATTCCATCCCTGCAATTACAATAATAAGGAAGCCAACGGTTTAGCAGTATGGAATCCAATGTTGGGAAAGAAAAGAAAAAAAAAAAAAAAAAAGGGCTAAAAAACGTGATTCCTCAGAGAAAACTGCTTTAAAAATTCACACCCTGACACTATTTATTTTCCGTCTGTTAAAGAAGTGCTGCCATACTGGGGTAATCTCACAGCATTTATTCAAATTAGCACCCTACTAAAGAATATCCAGAAATATGATAAAGTGTCTCAATAAAAGCATTATCCTTCTGAAAGCTCAGTTCCTGCTTCCTTTGAAGGCAAAATGAAGAAAAGCATACAAAAAGAAATGTCTTGTTAAGGCAGTAAGATTGCATATACTGCGTAGGAAATTCATGTCTGAATAGTTCTTAACAGCCCACAACAAAGCAATACTTATATTAAATCTTTAATGCCACATCACAATCCCTCTTTCTCTTTGTTTTAATCTTTTTACTGTGGACTGTTTTAGAGCAGTTTTGGCATACAGCACATACTGAGATTGTCCTATCGCAGTATCTGAATCAATAGCTTCTAGACAATTTGTATGATAATCAGATTCTCTAATGCACGAGAAACCTAATGGGAATTCCCAGTAAGTGATGAGTCTCCAGGGTTTGTATTTTTGTGAGTTTTGTTTTTTGTTTTGGGGTTTTTTTAAATTTTATTTTATTTTCACAAGCTCAAACAATTCTACATATTATTAAGGTCTACATTATTTTTTGTGTCTGCATCTGCACCCTTATTAATATTTCAGTTTAAGTCACAAATGGCAAATTTAAATAGCCGTGGAATTTTAATGGCCATTCTTCTTAATTAAAAAAAGCCCTTTGGCTACACAGATGTTTTACATGAACTCTTGAAAATAAACCCTGTAGAACTAGAACTGGGAGCTCACTCTATTCCTGACTCCTTTAGGAGAAGGAAAGGTCAAATTCTTGTCAAATATTTTTATTCCTGAGACCAAGGAGACACCACCTCACCATCACTAATGATGACTATTACTTATTATCAAAGGAACAAGATGCACTCTGTCAGGCGCAGTAACAAGTATTGCAGCCACTGATTCATGCTTCCAAAGGGAAACTCTTGTTTAGCTGACTTAGAAACTTAAGACTTAACAGTACTACTAAAACGAAGGTTTTGTAATCAAACGTTAAGAGTGAAAATTGAAATGGCCATATGACCAGATTTAGAAACAAAACCAACCATAACCCACTCCCCAGGGAATCATGTGTTTCCCTTCCCTATGACCTGCATCCAGTCATGTAATCAAGCAGCTGAGCCAAACTAAATTAAACAAACGTTCTTATAATCTACTGCACGTCAACAGTTAAGGCTCTTTTACTAAACTGTTTTAAAAACACTTTGAAAGGAATTCGCACTTTACTTTTTTAATTCCTACTGCATATATTAAGGAACTCTGCTGTACTTGGGAGGTTGGGGCTTATTTCATTGTTTTGTTGTGGTTTAAACTGAAGAGTGAGACAAAAAAAGAGGAATATACTAATCACTAACATAAATTGGAAAAGAAGCCATTCAAAATCTTCTGAATTTCCTCAATGTTCTGGTCCCTCTAGAGTCTTCCCTTGTTAAGTGAGGTGCTACAAATTTACTTTCTTTTTTTTTCTTTTTTTTTTCTAATAGTAGTTTCAGTAAGACGCAACTCAGAATGTGACTGTGCTGGAAAATAAAAGCCATTTCACAAGTTAAGGTAGCCACAAGAGGGAGCCCATTTACTTGGCCTATGGGAAAAAAGTAGGCTATAAATTTAATCTAGCCAGCATTAACTGAATACATTTCCTAGTTTACAGCACTTTCTGTATATAGTAAAAATGTAAATCAAACTTCATCAACTATATTTTGTGGATTCCATATGAGTGAATTTTAATATTCCTGATTCTTAGTAATATATCATTGTATAATTACACCTAGTAACATTTGACTTTTTTGCAGCTGAACGTGAACAAGTCTGTACAAAGCCAGTTAAAGTAGAAATTCCAACATTTGGAATTTTAATGGTAAATTCTATTTCTCGTAAAAGAATGAAAACTACACTACAAAACCAGAGACAGAAATGAATTCTTGCAATGTAGGCAACTGAAAACAGAAATCAAGTGGATTTTAATACTGGAAAATTTGGTGAAGATTATTGTTTCAATCAGCATGAATGAAGTAACCATTTAAGGCATTACACAGTTTCTCTTGGTAAGTCTTAACATGAAAGGTACATTTAAGAAAAGACATTAACTGCGATTACCTGCATAAGTGTGTGTTACAGAGGTCACACATTACACCATCACCATTAGAGCTGGCAACTGATCCATTTTAGCCAGGCAATGTGGAGGGTGGGGATACCTTTTCAAAGTCAGCACTTGCTTGCCTTCCCTCCCAGTGCCTCATAGTTGCTCTCCTAGCACTCTTCAACAGCTCCTGCCCACCCTACGTGCCCTCTCTGCCTGCTCATGCTGGTACTGCTTTGGCTGGTTCCTTGGATGGCAAATAAAGCCAGATACAAACATGACACAAAACAGTGTGTCTATACCTCAAAAACATCCTGGTAGAAAAGAAAAATATATTAGAAGCAATCAAAAGCATTTCCATTAGTTTCAGAAAACTCATTTTTGAAGCTGACAACTTCACCATGTCAGAACAGCTGTCAGCAGGAACAGTGCTGCCTGGCAGCTCCATCATGGAAATCCTGGTATCAGGATGCAGTAAATCACTGACTGCTGCTTACCAACGGTAATTTGACATGGAGGCATCAGTTAAGTGGTCTCATCTGGAACAATACCACAGACGTTATATTGTTGGGGCCCTGGCCACGTGCAAGGGACCCTAGCTTTGTTGTGGAGCCAGAAGGCTGCCTAGGAACAAAGAAAGAGACTACAAGGGGAGTGGCTGAAAGGCTTGAAGTTCGCAGGTTTATGTGTTAACCAATCAGGACCGAGTATTTGTTGCATAATCGGAAAGCTGTAACCAATGATAAGTTCACCCTTGGTGGATGTTCCCGGACACTGGGACCAAAGGGTATATAATGATGTTGGGAACAAGGAATAAACAGATTGAATCTGCACCACGTTGATGTGTACTTTCACCCCGGTTCGTTCCACGAATCGTGGGCTTCGGCATTATACTATTAAACAAATCTGCGTTTCACAAAAAATGCCAGCACCTATCACAAAAATCTGAATGTTTTCAATAGACTTGCTGCCCAAAAGAGGAGAATTACTGTCCTTGTTACAGTACAAACATTAGGTGAACCACAAAACCATTCAGGACTCCATCCAAGGTGATGGAGAGAGTTTATGACTGGCTTTTCTGGTGTTACAAAGCTCTTCCTATGTTATCTGTGCCCTGAAAATCCAATCACCACACAAAGGGAGTCTGACCACAAAGACAAATCTGCTAATATGAGAACATGCCATGCTAGGGTCTCTGTTCCTCAGCAGCTGAGGGTCACAAACACATTGGAGGTGGTACTTCCACTTTTAACATGCTACAGCAGCCTTAGTTTTTATGTCAAAGTGGGCAATGGTTACATACGATCGAGATCTGTGCCTGGATCGCCGGTAATTGGGATCTGCCTGGTTTTTCTCCTTTTGTCGCCGTAGAACTGCTTCCCACTGCGGAGCTGAGTCAACCATGTCATTCTCTTGCCGTAATCTGCAAAGTAAGTACCAGGAGTTTACTTATCAGTCTCTCATGCAGGATGCTCAGGGAAGCAGTAGGGTATTTTTTTCACCCACAAAAATCCAGCTCCAGCAATAACAGAATCACAGAAGGGCTTGGGTAGGAAGAAACATAAGAGTGCATCTAGTTTCAATCCCCTGTCATGACCAGAGCCATCCTCTGCTAGCCCAGGTTGCCCAAAGCCCCATCCAACCTGTCCTGGAACACTGCCAGGGAGGAGGCTGCCACAGCTTCTCTGGGCAGCCTGTGCCAGGGAATCACCACCCTCACAGCAAATAATCTCTTCCTAATAATCTAATCTAAATCTCCCCTCCTCCATTTTAAGGCCATTACCCCTTGTCCCATCACTACATGTCCTGATAAATAGTCTCTCTCAAGCTTTCTTTTATGGCCCCTTCAGGAACTGTGAGGCCACATGCAATACTTAAATTTTTTAACTCACTAAAGATTAATCAATGTTCCCAAACTGCATTAGAATGTAAGAACCTGTGTCTGGTTTGTTAGTCAGAATTAGACTAAAACAAAAGTGAAATGACCCAGACCTTTCAGAATAGGCCCACAATTTTACTTCATCCTCCCAGCCCAAGCCTGTGACTTTTTTAATTTATTTTTTTTTTTAATATTCAAGCCCACTTAGCCTACAGCAAGTGCTAAGTCCCACATCATGACACAAGGCTCTACTACTACAACTTTTCTAAATACTCTGTTGCAGCAGGCAACTTTCTAGGATACTGGGAATAACCCTCAAGGGTGTCCCTACTTCATTCCTGCTCAGAAGAAGTGGTCCCTTCACTCTGACCTGCAACAAAGCAGCAGATCTCCATGGCTGTTCCCAACATCTGTAATCCCACCACTGCACCCATGTGGTTTCAGCCTATCTCTGTCTGTATGCTTCTAAATGATATGACTTTTACTTAGGGTTTGGTGGGTTATTTTGGTTTTTTGGTTTTTTTTAAATAAATCGATGTATTCATTATTGGAATGTAGCACAGATTAAACCGAACATCTAAGCCCTATAAATTCAGCACATTTGTTAGAAGGGGAATTTGTTAGAATTCAGCACATTTGTTTCTCCCCATCGACCTGCCTGGTTGTGTCGATGGGGAGTTTCTCCCCATCGACACAACCAGGTAGGCCAACCGCCAAGCCAACATTTGCCTCCAAAGTTCTAGAAGTGATTCACAGTACTGGGGTACACACTGAGCAGTGTGATGAGATGCTAAGGTGGAACAAATGGGCATGTTTTGTCACAGCAGTGAATCTAAAATTCAGCAGGGATTTAGAAACAATCCTGGAAAGCTTCACTCCAATGGTGGGTTATCTGATAGGACTGTGTGACTGGCATACTGAGGAAAATGACAGGTAAAACAAGCAAAAAAACCCAACCCAGGTAAAGGGATTACACTTCAGACATGACTGCCTAGGAAATGCAAAGCACGTTGTTGGTCTTGCTCTTCACTACATATGTAACCCTCTCCTTGATTTCTGAATTGTATCAGGCTGAACTGGCTATGCAGGCTGCTGCTTTTCCTTTAATCAGATCTTCTCTCACAAGCGTAATGAACTTTGAGCCAGATCCCCAGCTTCTATAAACAGCCACATCTCTACCAAATGGCTCTGAGCATCTAGGGAAGACACCAACACCAGGTTATGATTTCTAAGCAAGTAGTTTAAAACCTGTAATCTGGTGACAGCGATTAACATAAACTTCTATCTAAGGATTTAGTAGAACTCACACAGCAATAAGTAATGAGGTGTGATTATCATCCTGAATAATCCAATTTGTGGAGACAGCAACCATCCCACATGGTACAAACTCTATCAACTGCCTTGCACACACATATAAATCTGATGCACAAGAAGATGACACATGGCTGCCAGACTAGTGCTGCTACCATGGGTGGTTGGTCTGCTCTCTTGACAGTACCTCACTCCACCTCTCTGAAGCAACTAATAGGCAAGCCAACAACTGCTCTGGAGCAGGCATATCCAAATGCTTGCCATAAAATAACCAAGAGCTACTGGCTCTTCTCAGAAAACCCATACAGCTCAGAAAAGCATGAAGTCTGTACTCTGGTACAGAGCACGTGAGATCTCACGCCTCGTGTTTGAAACCATCCTTCCACAGTGACCACAAATGACCTCTCATTAAGGGACTAAACACATCATTTCTGCTCCAGTCCATTCATAACGGAAACCCTCAGGCCTAACAGGGAACAGAACTGCAGTAGCAACAGTGTTTTCTTCTACACTACAAATAAAAGCCTCTCTGTTTTAAAGGTAATGAAAGACAAAAGAAGAAAAAATTTCTAGACTTTGGAGAACATAACAGCTGTCAACAATATATGGTATCAAAGAAAAAATAATCAATCATGGTTCAGCATCACTTAAAGACCATTTTTAAAACAAAATATAGCAATAAAATAAGAAAGAAAAAATCCAAACTAAGCAGTAAAATTACTTTATTTCTCAGTAGCATTAATATGAGGCACTACCCATAGACATTCTCCCCTGCGGATACAGAGGACTGATGATGAACAACACTACAGCACAGTGCTGCTCATTGATAGGAACACAGAGAAGGAAGCAACTCTTCTGCAAAACTGGGACCATTTTAAGTCTTCTCTAGTCTGTTATACTGCAATGTATTTCCTTTGAGCTACCTTTTACACAGCCTGAAGAAGAAAAATGGAAGCTAAATCTTAGTGTCTGAAACTTGAAATATTACATCTTTTGCTCCTTGAGGGAGGACACTGGAAAGTTTCAGTATTATTTATTAAAAGAACATAATGATGTAATTGTAATCAAGAGAAAGCAGAAGTCAAAGTCAGGAATCATTCACAATTTCATACTTCTGAAATTTCCCTTGCTGGCTTTGATTCTCTTCCTCTGTCAGCCTCCGTATAAGCTTCAGTTCTCATCACACGCCCCCACTGCAATCCCATTCTACTTCAAAATGACTTCTCCCTCCTAAATAAATACAGTCTTATACACAAATTCTTTTTTTTTTTCCTTGAAAAAACTTATGTGGAAAAAATCCCAATTTCCCTATTTTGTTCTGTTACTCTTCTGTCCCCTGCAACAACTTTTGCTACAAATCTCACCACAAGCTGTCTGTCTTACCTTCATATAGACTTACCCAATTTATTTATTTTCCATCTGCGCCTTACTTAGTTTTCCCCACACATTCCTATTCTGCTTTGGTCACATGCTCAACCATCCTCTATCACTTATACTTTCTTCTTTATATGCTGTTCTAATAAGCTTAATTATTATTTTCTTGTCATTGTTAATATTTATGTATTTACTACTGTATGGCAAACATGGTACATAGCAATGCATTCACTTTTATTAGAGTCTTTCTACTCTTTCTTTTACTTGTAAAATACAACAGTGTTCATGACTTGTTATTTATTTCTTTAATTATAGCCTAATATTGAAAATCTAAATATATAAACTGGCACTGCAGCTATTACAAAAGCTGTGTTAGCACACACAAAGTGCTGTGCAGCAGTACTCTAAAATATGGAGATATGAAGCAGTAAAGCATTCATTTACAGCTGCAAAGAAAGGCACTTTGCTCACATTTTACCATGTAAAGGATGGCAAACATAACACAATTTCTACATAAAATACATTATTTAGATATAATGACCAAATCATAACAAATTTGCAGCAAAATCTCTAGCTCTGTGATAACAGAGATGGCAGCAACCACAACAGCAAAAGAAACAGATTTGACACCTACCCTAGTTTCCTATTTAGAGATTCTTTTGACAAAGTGTTGCCTTTGTACTCCCAAGTCAACAAATTTCCTTTTATTCTTTTCACTTTTTGCTCTCACAAGGGAAAAAGTTGATACACATCTTATAGAAAAAAAGTCCTTGTTAGTGGCGTGTGAAATAAATCCAATTAAGATTAATAGCTATCACAGTGACAAATTGGACATTGTCTTCAGGAAGACTTGATGGCGAAACGGAAAGTTTTAAGACTATCATCACTCATCTGTTGACTTAGATATGTTTCCTCCCCTCTGCAGATGATACAAGAGTTACGTTTATGCAATGACGAATTCTCTCAAAACAAGCATCACTGAAGACTTGATTCCTGAAACCTCATTCAAAATATCTAAGCAGTTATTTAGATCCAACAAGGAGTTTGCTGGGGATGTGAAGGCTGAAGGGAGCCTTGGCTGCAGTGGCATGAGAAAGTGGAATTCAGGACCCTAAGTGGACAGAGGAGGGCAAAATACAAGATCACAAATCTGGACTTCAGGAGAGAAGACTTTTTGGCCTCTTCAAAGATCTCCTTGAAAAATTCCCTTAGGATAATGTCCCAGAGGCCCAAGAAAGCTAGTTAATGTTCAAGGATCATCTCCCCCAAGCTCACAAGCTGTCCATTCTCATGAGTAGGAAGCCAGACAAAAAACACCAGGAGGCCTTCATGGATGAACACGTAGCTCCTGGAAAACCTCAAACACGAGAAGGGAGAGAAGTATGCAGACGGTGGGAGCAGGGGCATGTAACATGAAAGAAATATAGAGACATTACTTAAGCATGCATGGATCAGGTTAAGAACACCAAGTCACAAATGGAACCAAATCTGTCCAGGGATGTCAAAGGCAATCAGAAGGGCTTCTATAAGTAGACAAGTGACAAAAGAAGGATAGAGCCGACCGCTGAATGGGGCAGGGGACCTGGTGACAGAGGGCCCAGAAAATACTGAGGTACTGAATGACTTCTCAGTGCAGTTGTAACTCATAAGACTGGTGTTCAGGAATGCCAGACCCTGAGACCAGGGAGAGAGTGTGGCACAGAACAGGCATATGCTCGGTGAAAGAAGATCTGGTCAGGGAACACTTAAGTAAACTGGGCGTAGATAAATCCACAGGCCCTAATTTGATATACCCATAAGTAACGAGGGAGCTGCTTGATGTCATTGCAAGGCCTCTCTCCATGATCTCTGAATGATCATCATGATTGGCAGAAGTGCCTGCAGACTGGAGGAAAGCAAATGTCACTCATGTCTTCAACAAGGGCAAGAAGGAGCATCTTGTGACCAATAAGCTAGTCAGCTTCACCTTCATCTTCAGCAACATACAATCCTGGAAACCATTTCCAGGCATATGAAAGACAAGAAAATAACCAGGAGTACTCAGCAAGGATTCACCAAGGGGAACTCATGCTTTATTAACTTAATAAACTGAATGACTGGCTTGACAGATGAAGGGACATCTGTGGTTGTTATCTATGTGCACTTCAGGAAGGCTTTTGATGCTGTCTCCCACAAGATCCTTACAGAAAATCTGTTAAGTATGGGCTGTGTGAACAGACAATGAGGTGCACTGAAAACTGGCTGTACAGCCAGACCTAAAGAATGGTGATGAGTGGCACAAAGTCTGGTTGGAGGCCAGTAACCAATGTACTCTAGGGGTTAACACCGGGTCCAGTCCTGTTTGACACCTTTGTTAGCAAGCTGGATGATGGGGCAAAAGGCATCCTCAAAAAGTTAAGATGTTTGATGATGACACTGAACTGAGGAGAGGGGCTGATACACCAGATGGTTGTGCTGCTATCCAGATGGACCTGGACAGGCTGGAGGTTGGAGACATGGGCCTACAGGAATCTCATGCATCTCAACAAGGTGAAGCGCAAAGTCCTGCACCTAGGTAGAAAAAACTCCAGGCTCAAGTACAGGCTGGGGGCTGCCCAGCTTGGATGCAGCTTGGCAGAAGGGACCTGGGTTCCTGGTGGACACCAAGTTGAACATGAGCCAGCAGTGTGATCTTGTGGAAAAGGTGGCCAATGGTATCCTGGGATGCATTAAACAAAGTACTGACAGCAAGTCAGGGAGGTGATCCTTCCCCTCTCTCCAGCACTGTTGAGGCCACACTTGGGAGTACTGGTTTCCATTTTGGGCTCTCCACTACAAGAGACATATGGACATATTGGACAGTGTGCAGGAAAGGGCCACCAAGATGATGGAGGGACTTACAGGAGACAGAAGGCTGTGAGAGTTTGGATTGTTCAATCTGGGAAAGAGAAGGCTCAGTAACATCTTTGAAGTCTCTATAAATACCTGAACAGATGGTGCAGAGGATAGAGCCAGGTTTTTTCCAAGGTGCCCAGTGATAGGACCAGAGGCAGGGGGCACAAACTGAAACACAGGAGTTTCTCTCTGAGTATCTGGAAACACTTCTTCCCTGCAAAGGTGACTGGGAACTAGCATAAGTTGCCTAGGGAGGTGGTAGAGTCTCCATCCTTGGAGATAATTCAACAGCTGTCCTGCCGTGGTCCTTGGCAACTGGCTCTTGATCAGGAGTTTGGACCAGATGACCTCTAGGGGTCCCTGCCAGCCTCAACTATTCAGTCATTCTGTAATTATAATCTGATGCATCTTCTCAGAGTAGGCAAGTAAAAGACTATGGTCCAGTATATGTTGTCAACTAGTTTAATATATCTTTATCCACACAATACATCTTGACCACAGCACTTAAAAAAGCAAATGCATTTCCTTTGTGACTGAAATATGGTCATCATAGATTCTTGCTCAATTAATATGAAATGTGCTTAGGATAAAACATTCATATGTTGTAGTGAAACCTCAAAGATTGGCTGAGATCAAGTGAAGTTTCTCCCTGACCTTTTTCCAATGTTTTACCTTCAGAAGTTCTCACATGCATTTCTGATTTTTCTCTGATGATCTGTTTTCACCTGAAAAATCATTCACAGAGATCTCTTCTCATGTGAACAATATATTCTACTCTTCTATGATCAGAAGCAGATTCTTTTGGGTAATGTGAGAATTCAGTCATTTTAGTCCAATAAAGCAATACGACTTTGTGCTTGTTTGTAACAGGGATTTGATTACTGTCCTGGGAAATAAATTAGTATTAATCTATGCAACAGGAAAAACTTGAGTAACAGCAGTTGCAAGCCTTATTATATTGTCCTGTTTAACTCTGTTACAGCTGGCTCACCTCTTCTAAAGGGAAAGCTATTCCGTACCTTTGCCCCTTCATCTTATTATAATTTGCTTTGCCTGCTAACAAAATGCGGAAATTCATTATGAATGTGGTTTTCCTGGGCTTGATGATGAGAGGCAAGTGTCAGACCTACAGTCTATCTAGTACTGCAACATTAACAATTTTATTTACCATGCATTGCTAAAAATGTGAAGAAAAAAAACCCCCATCAAAACAATACACACAATTTTTGTTTCTTCTGAATTATTTTTCCATGAGATGAGGAAAGGTAGGTAAAAGCCCTTTTATTCTTCATAAAATGATAAGTAGTACTTAATCCTTCTTACAATCCAATCTTTATACTGCAAGAAGCTCTTAAAAACATTCCTGTGGTCAGTCTCTAATTTCCTTCATTTGCTTGTGGAGATCCCTGAACAAGAAGTTTCACTTGAGAAAAAAAACTGGCAAGAATGTTCTAAGAGAAAGGGATACAAAATACCATCTACCTACTGATCACTGAAACTATACTCAGCATTTAATTCAAATTTCAGAGCTCACCTGGAAAACAAATCTTCCGTGCACACTAGGTTATTGTTAGACGAGTATCTCTCAAGACTGTGCTCTGAGTTACACAAACTCCAAAGAAATCTCATGGCTTGACTATGTTTTATAGCAGCCCATTAGAAAGTCACAATTATTTTTTAGCATCTAACTGCTGCAAATCATGCTTTAGGCCTTATTACACAGCATACTTCTGCAGCAATATCTAGGCACATAATTATTTCTAAGAGCTTCAAAATATCTAAAAATCAGTTATCATTCATAGTACTGCATGTGAGGCAACAGGATTCTGGCAACTTGTGCGGACAGCTTCTTAGAAAATTTGCCTTAAATAATGACTCTTCTTTTATCGAGTAACAGTACTCTTACGCTCTGTTTATGCAGCATGAAGAAAATCTATATACTTTTAAAAAAATACGTTTTAATAAATAACCCCCCAGAGCTGTTATCTGAAGTGTAATAACAGGGAAGATGCAGTTTTAAAGGATGTTACAATAAATCAGTTGCTATGCCAACTTTTCCTTATCAGTGACAAGAAAAATAGAACATAAAACCCCAAACCTTGATAGCATCACCCAATACTAATGGCTGTTGCCCTAGAAAAAGACGATGCGCTACACAATTTTGGTTTTGGCCCACACTTGACATTTTATAGATAAAAAATATTCCTACAATTAAATGTGTGCATTTAAAAACAGTGCTGAGTTTCAAATCCATTAAGATAATTTGACTATCAGTTCAAAAGCTTATTTTCTGACCTTGTCATTATGCTGTGAATATCTTGTCATCCTCATTATGCAGTTTATTTGCATTAATATAATAAGACTTTCGTAAGTGTTGCTGTTATTTGATTTTGCAATTCATTAATTGAGCTCTTCCCAAGAAACAGGAGTGCATTTGTTCACAGTATAAATCTGTAATGTATATTTGCTTGGGCAGGTATCCTTATTAAAAAAAAGAGTTTTTAAGCTTCTTCAGAAAGACTGTATACCTACAAAACATGTTAGATTCCTCCTGACTGTAACTGTTGTTATTCTTCCTTCTTTTCTGAGAAAGTCTATTCTCAACTTCTCATTGTTTCATGTCTCTATGTCTTATATATATAACGGTCACCTGTTTCTCTTCTTCCGGTGCTCTCTGTTGGAATTTTCCGATTCGCTGCCACTGCTGGTGTTACAGCGAGACCGTGATCTGGAGAGGAGAAAAACATCATCTCAAGATGAACTTATCTAGAATCAACTTATAAGAAATATTTAAGTTCTAAATGGGTAATTAAACATGGGAAAATGGGAATTAAATTACTCTAGAGGGCTTGTCTACATCTGAAAGTCCTATTATCTTCTCATTAACTGAGAACGACTGCTTTGCAAGCAGTGCACCCAGAATGCACTCTCAGATGAGTGTTATTTTCCTTCTGAATCACAATAATGAATTTCTGTTGGTTTGTTTATTTTCTCTCTAGGTATTCTCTGTGTATATTCAATAATGAAATATTTCTTTCAGGTGTGAATTGCTTTGTCTTTAAACTGTATGCATTCTGGCTCTTTTCTAACTGCATACTGTGGCACACTAACAGAAATGACACAGTAATTCTGGTTTAAAAAGCAAAACAAAATGCCCACCCAAGCTGCCTTTTTCTATTCACCTCCACTTCCATATGACTTCCAGTAAGTTCATATAGTTTTTCAGCCAGTAAGGAAGAAACATCACTAAGACTTTGATTCTGCTGATCTTTATATAAACATATAATGGCTGGAGGGCACAGACTGGCAGGTATGTGTATCAGCACAGCTTTGGGCTGACTCAATGCCAGCTACAAAGGTGGTGCATCATATTATGAGAAAGAAATAAAGCAGTTGCTTCAATATCACCTCTGACTGCAAAGCTTCAAATGGTAAAGTGGCATTTATGGCTCTGATTCCTGAAAAAGACTGGTGGAACATGCTAATGCTGAACTTGGAGAAGAAAATGGGCATACACCCAGCTACAGGCCAACTCCTCTCAGTAAAGTGCTTGGGCACTACTGTCTGAGATCCTTAAATCCCCGATTACCACTGACCATAATTTTGGAGCAGACAGAACAGATGTCAATGCTCTGGTCCTAGAAATCATGACTCCGTTACCAGGACTGGGGCCTAAAAGCAATACTGTCATCAAAGTTTGGTTTGGACCAGTGTAATGATGATATCCGAATACCTCAAAATAAAGACATATTTCTCTGTGGTGCTGACAGTCCTACTGATTAATGGAGAAATTTTGCCAATGTTAACATGACATGGCCCAGAAGGACTTAGGATATCCAGAGCTGGAATTGGTGATGGTTTTGCTGCAACAGAAAATACAACTGATACTGCTGGTGGAGACATACATTCTTGTGCCCCATGGCTTTTTGTCTTTGATAAGCCACTTTCCTGAGAGAACAGATTTGTTAAACTATACCTCATACAAGCTGAGGAGTGAAGGTAGTTCATTAGGTGTAGGTAATAGGTAAGGGGAAACATTTCATTATGTTGTTAGATGCTGTTGACAAGCACCTGCTCACAGCATGTTCTAAAAGTTTTGTGAGAAAGCCCAACCACGACTTGCTATGGAAGAGATATGGCATGGACCTTCCCTGCATGTCAGTCTTAAGTGACCAAGGACATACCACTCTACCCTCTCTCAGAAAGCAGGACACTGTTATAGATGTCCTTCCAACACAGGTGACAGCCTCACAAATGTGCCCACAATGCTAGTAAATTACAGCTTATTTTATAAAATTTCAGTGTCATTAAATGCCTCGGTCTGTGGAGTCCTGTCTGCCTATCAAGCATCTCCCATTCAAACAGAAACGTTTCAGAATAATAAGACAAATAAAGCCTAGTAATATTAGTTCAACCCTGATAATTGCCTGAAGGGAATAGACTTGGCAAAGTGACCACATGATGGTATGAAGATGTGACAGGGTAGGTTTACGATGGATTTTAGGACAAGGTTCTTTAATGAGAGGTTGGGCGGGTGCTGGAACAGGCTCCCCAGGGAAGGGGTCAGAGCACCCAGCTTCTTGACCACTGAGGTCAAGAAGCATCTGCGCAATGCACTCGGTCCCATGCTCTGACTTGGCTGGTCCTGTGTGGAGCCAGGAGTTAGACTTGATGGTCCATGTGGATCTCTTTCAACTCAGGATATTGTATGATTCAGTAATTCTGTGCAAGTGAAATTTTCCCAGAGGAGACGTTGAAATCTCTCCTCATTGCCGAATTTCATGGCTCATAATTTGAAGCCATCAAAAGCTCAGGAAAGCCAGTTTCCCAGGTAAAATCAGACTTCTTTAGATGGATCAGAAAGCGGGGACAGGAAAGATGTAAGTTACTACAAGAAAATATAATCCCACAGGAAGATGTCCAAAAAAATAATGGATGGAGCATGTTCAGAGTGCTCAGAAAAAAAAAAAAAGTCCCAGATCTGCAGCAAACTTTAGATGCCCAAAAACATACCTTTGTTCCAAAAAAATCTTATCAGATGTTTAAAAAACATTCCACTAATCTTGAATCTCAATGTTACTAGATCACCTAAGCAATACTTTCTCCCAGGTCACTGGAATTTTGACAAGGTGACCCGTTTAGTGGATGAGGGGAAGGCTGTGGATGTTGTCTACTTAGACTTCAGCAAGGCCTTTGATACCGTCTCCCACAGCATTCTCCTGCAGAAGCTGGCTGCTCACGGCTTGGACAAGTGCACTCTGCGCTGGGTTAAAAACTGGCTGGATGGCCGAGCCCAGAGAGTGGTGGTGAATGGAGCCAAATCCAGCTGGCGACCGGTCACCAGTGGTGTTCCCCAGGGCTCGGTGTTGGGACCAGTTCTGTTCAACATCTTCATAGATGATCTGGACGAGGGGATTGAATGCACCCTCAGTAAGTTTGCAGATGACACCAAATTGGGTGGGAGTGTCGATCTGCTGGAGGGTAGGAAGGCCCTGCAGAGGGATCTGGACAGGCTGGATTGTTGGGCTGGGGCCAACAATATGACGTTCAACAAGGCCAAATGCCGGGTCCTGCACTTTGGTCGCAACAACCCCAGGCAACGTTACAGGCTTGGGCAGGAGTGGCTGGAGAGCAGCCTGGCGGAAAGGGACCTGGGGGTGTTGGTTGACAGCCACCTAAACATGAGCCAGCAGTGTGCCCAGGTGGCCAAGAGGGCCAATGGCATCCTGGCTTGGATCAGGAACGGTGTGGCCAGCAGGAGCAGGGAGGTGATAATCCCCCTGTATTCTGCACTGGTGAGGCCTCACCTCGAGTATTGTGTTCAGTTTTGGGCCCCTCACTTCAAGAAGGACGTTGAGGTGCTGGAGCGTGTCCAGAGAAGGGCAACGAGGATGGTGAAGGGTCTGGAGAACAGGCCCTACGAGGAGGCTGAGGGAGCTGGTGAAGGGTCTGGAGAACAGGCCCTACGAGGAGCGGCTGAGGGAGCTGGGGTTGTTTAGTTTGGAAAAGAGGAGACTGAGGGGAGACCTTATTGCTCTCTACAACTACCTGAAAGGAGGTTGCAGTGAGGTGGGGGTTGGTCTCTTCTCCCCAGTAACAGGTGACAGGACTAGAGGAAATGGCCTCAAGCTCTGTCAGGGAAAATTTAGGTTAGATATTAGGAAAAACTTCTTTAGTGAAAGAGTCATCAAGCATTGGAACAGTCTACCCAGGGAGGTGGTTGAGTCCCCATCCCTGGAGGTGTTTAAAAGACGGGTATATGCGGTGCTTGAGGACATGGTCTAGTGGTGGACTTGGTGGTGGTAGGTTAATGGTTGGACTGGATGATCTTAAGGGTCTCTTCCAACCTTAACAATTCTATGATTCTATGAATAACTCTGCTCCTTTGCATTTCTCAGCATTTTAGTGTTTTCTTACTCTGATTTATGCATAAATTACTGTAAAGTTCTAAAAATCACACCATTGCAGAAGAAATGCAAGATGAAGCATCCTATTTTGTCAAATTCAAGATAAGCCTTTCTCTAGCTTTTCAGGAATGGAAATCTGATCCACCTTTTGGATACTGCACATCAAATTACCTTGTGTTCCCTGTCAGAAAAGCACTTGCGGGGAGACAGAAGGGCTGCTGAGCTGTCAGCTGAGTGGCAGCTGCTCATGCTGGCTGTCAGAATATTATCTTTCATTGAATAATAAACACCGGCTTTTACTAAACTGATTAAAATATCAAAAATGGAAACAAAGGTGGTTTCTCAAGTCAGGCACAAGAATACATGTGTTCATCTTGATCTCTGATAATTACAAAGCACCTTTCATCCTTTTTTTCTTGTGTTTTCGTAGTCCTGCAATATAGTTGATACATGGCAGGTGGTTTAGCTATATGATCTGTCACACTGATCAATAAAGACGACAGTCAGTTTGGTAAGAGACAGAACAAATACAGTCCAGGAGGGATCTTGGAGTTGCAGGATTCTGTGATTTCAGATAAACAGTCGACAGAGAAGGCCCATATTCTAGTGCAGTCCTTTTCTGATTAAAATGAGACTAGCCAAACTGTGAAGAAGTGAAGAAAGTTTATTCCAGTATATGATAATAAACCTGTATATTTGTAATGTAAAAGAGCAGGCCCAGCCTTTGGGAAGAGGTTCCACTGGAATTTTCTACCTGAGATACCTAACTAAATCCTCTCATGATGGACATATACCACAGGACTATCACTGGCAGCTTGTAACGGTGACGTCCTTCAAAAAATAATCTGTTATTTTATAAAAGGCTCAAAGTACATGAGCACTTTCCCTGACTTCTCATGATTGTCCATCCCTGACATCTCTGCCAGAGCTCCTTTCCCATGCTGCAGCAGTGAATCAGATCCTGGGAGTGCCTTTTCTTCTTCGCAGGCTTCAAGATACTCTGACTTCTAAATGCGCTGCTCTGCCTCCTTTTTTAACAACAGCCAGGTCAGAAGCTCAGAAGTCACGGCAGGCAAACATGGCACTTGAGAACTCCAGATACAAAAACCTGTCAAAAGCTGAACCTGTTGAAGGGCACACCTGAATTCACACCACCAGTTTATATGGAAATGTGACAACTAGTCAAGATTGCACAGGAAAAAAGAAGCAGCTTAAATTCAGCTAAAAATGTGAAGACAGTGAGAAGACCTTAAGAAGTTACATGTGTCATATGCAGAACAATTAATATCATGTGACAGGACACTTGCTTTCAAAACAGATTAATTACAGTCAACTAGAGGGCTGGAGAAGTCAAAACAAAATCTGCAGATACGAAATCCAAAAGCTAAAACTTCTGGAATTGACTTTCATGTTGCAGACAAGCCTTTAGTAAATTTACACAGACTTCTTTTACCATGATGTGTAATGCAGCTTCTAGGGATATGTGCTATGGTGTTAGAGAGTGTTTTAGCAAAAGTAAGCTAGAGAAGAAAAAATTAAATAGGTGCAACACAACATGCCTTTTAAACATTTAACATAGGGGGGAAAGGAAGGAAAGGAGGGGATGCAGGGAACTAAAATACAATCAGTATCTTAGCTATCATTTCCTGGCTGCTACAGATTACATATTTACCTTCTTCTTTGCTTTAAATCTGAATCTTCACCACTGTTTTGATTTTTCCTGTGATATTAAGGAAGTTTTAATGAAATACCAGTGTCACAACACAAATACACAAAAACTCCCATGTTATAAAAACCTAACACAATACCATTACAAAGTTGGTTGTGGTTTTTTGGCAGATGAAAAAGCACATGTGCTTGTTTTAAACTTTTCAGGACACCTCTATAACAAGTTGCCAAGGCATGATCCCACTGAAGCTCTCACTACAATCCCCTGATTTGCAAGGTTAAGTACGGTATGCTGGCCTTAGTTTCCTACTGTTTCCAGCATAGTGAAGCCTAATGTTTTCCTCTTAATTCCAGTAAAAAGTGCACAAACAGCACAGCTATTGTTGTTAAACAGTTGAAAAAGCAAAGTGAATGAATAAAACCAAGATCCAGGAAGACAAAATTAGGTTAAAATCTGCCTACTATTGTCAGTCTTCACAGTCTCACATATGAGATAAGACTTTTAAAAACATTTTGCTGGTGTGGTGGCCCAAGAGAAAACTTGTTATTGGCATGACCACCTGTTAGCTGAGCAGATCAGCCAAATGCAAATCCCAGATAATAATCACTTTGCATCTCAAAATATTTCCTACTGCGTAGTGCAAAATGTTGTTCTTTTCTTGGTACAAGACAGTTTTTCACTGCACATCTCTATTCCTTTGGTTTTTTTTACAGAGCCAAAGAAGTGCTTCTGACAGCTAAGGATCAGGAAACACATAGCTGTTAACATTTGTAAGGGCTCTATACAACAAAGGTAAATCAACAAACCTCTACTGACTTAGAGCTACACGGATGAACTTGCAATGAGGTCACTAAGCATACATCATGGGTGAGTTTTTCACTCCCGTTCTAGACAGCTAATGGCAGATAAAAGGTCTGGAGCAGCTCAGAAACCTGACAAATATAAAAACTCCACATTTAACTACACCTCCTCATAGATACAGCTGCATCTTCATAGATTTTGTTGCAAACCCTGGCTTTGAAAGTCACAGGTAATCACTTCAAAGAAGTCGGAAGGAGATGTGCTTGTAAGACAGTCCTGCGATGAGTGTATCACAGTACCTATGGTTGTCTACACTTCACAGCAGATCACAGCACCAGAACACTTTAGCGATGGAAGCAGCTTCTCAGCAGGACAAATCATCCCAGGAAACATGTAATCTCTCAAAACTGTCACATTGGAACAGTCCCTGTAATTCACACTTGACGTACTCCAGGACACACAGTACAGAATCTCCATCCATTTAATTTTACTTCTCTGAGTTACTCAATTCAGCAGGTACCCATTAAAAACACATTAAATATATCATAATTGTGCTTTTGCTGGCATCATCTCCAATGCAAAGTAATTCACACATGAGTGGTGAAAACAGCTTTATGGCTCATTCATTTAATATTTGTTGCACTTAAAACAAAGCAATGTACTTAAACCAAGATACTGCTCTGTATTAGAAGTTTATTGTCAAGCAAGCACCAGTTAATTAATCCTTTCCTTGGCAAAGGAAAAGCAGCTGCAGAAACCTAAAGGATCTTGCACATGCCAATAATACAATTTGTCATATTTTACACATATTTCTTCTAGTACCCAGAATAAAATGCAAGCTAAAACCCTAACCAGATCTTGCTTTCCAAAAGCAGATCTAGTAATCTTGTCCAGGTTGGTTTTTGGTTTTTTTTTACTAAAACCTGGCCCTTAGAGTATCCCTTTTGCCAGGACTCAGCTGTGTCTCCAAGAGCATTTAGTGAACACAGAGCGTGCAGGTCCTCAAGCTTTCTACTGTGAGAAGCTAAGAGTAATTAGCTGTGGGGCTCTTACCTCCTCCGGACTGGCTGTCCAGACTCATTCTCACTGCCACCTGATGGGTTCCGTCGATGAGAGTAAGGAAACTTTGGTGATTTATTGCGGTCACTGGGAGAATTATACATCCCACTAGGGTTGAAAAGGGAGAGAAAACAGTCAGCTTTAAAATTTACAGGAGAGCTAGGACAGTAAACTGAGCTTCAGCCCACAAAAATGAGAAGGCTCGCGCACACACACACACACACACACACACATTGTATATGTGTGCATCCGTGCTATGCAAATTCTGATGGTACTGTTTTGCAACAATAAATATTTTGCACTGAGGCTTGAAAATATAAGAGACATCTTAGCACTGCCAAGCCAATAGCTCTAGGCTTATAACTGTAGAACTAAGTATGCGCATATTATTTTAGCATAATAAAATTTCTGTGCTTTAGTACAAGTTATCCAACCTAGACCTAGGCATTCAAAACAACCTGTATTCTTTATGTTTTCCATGGCTATAAGTTGGGTTTTTACCTAATTAGATGTAAACTATCAAATGTCTTTATAGATTATGCCATGATACTGTCCTAGAGAACTGTAAGGATCTCTTCCAACAGTGTAACAGAGCCTGTGATGGAGTACATATCACTCTAAGATGTTCCACAACATTTCAGAGGCAGGATGCTAAACTTAACCTCTTATCTTTATCTAACATTACTTAGCCCTTCTCACAAGGAGTACGTAGTAAATATGAAATTCCAGTTAAGGTACTTATTTCTGCTTTCCTAAATCCTCTGGTCTTCTAATCGGATACATTCTAGTTCACCTGCTTCTACAGACTGCTGACTACGGCAGTGCTCTGCATGGCTGAAAAGCTGCCACAGCTCTTCTCAATGTCAATTATTATTGGAAGCAGTGAAAATCTCTGTAGAGCATACAGTCTGCTTATGTGCAGTCCTTTAGAATAAATGGACTTGCAAAAACTCAATCTTACCATTCTTTAGCTCCTGGGGGATCAAGCTTCCTGCTGTCTGGTAAGCAATTTTAACACTGGAGCCACTATCACAGAATCACAGAAGTGTTTGGGTTGGAAGGACCTTAAAGGTCCTTAAGTTCCAACTCCCTGCCATGGGCAGAGACACCCTCCACTAGACCAGGTTGCCCAAAGCCCCATCCAACTTGGCCTGGAAGACTGCCAGGGAGGGGGCAGCCACAGCTTCTCTGGGAAACCTGGGACAGGGCCTCACCACCCTCATACTGAACAATTTCTCCCTAATATCTAATCTAAATCTTACCTCCTTCAGCTTGAAGACATCACCCCTTATTCTGTCACTACCTGGCCCTGTAAAAATCCCCTCTACAGTTTTCCTTCAGGTACTGGAAGGCTGCTATAAGATCTCCCTAGAACCTTCTCCAAGCCCAACTCTGTCAGCCTGCCTCATAGGAGAGGTGCTGCAGCCCTCTGATCATCTTCATGGCCCTCATCTGGACTTGTTTGAACAGCTTCATGTCCTCTGCATGTTGGACCCCCAGACCTGGATGCAATACTTCAGGTGAGGTCACACAAGACATACTGTGACAAGCTGAGATCAGTTTTTCCTTAAAAAGCACAAATAAATGTCTATCTTAGCAATAGAATATTTGTACACTGCCTTGTCTTTACTCTGTAACATGAGCTTACAGAAGGAAGATACCAGGTAAAACATCATGGTGCCCCAAAAGACACACCATGTATAGATCTGAATCATCACATAAGAGCAGGACCAAACTGGATTACACTTAATGTGCCATCTGGTTCAGTGGCTTGGTTCCAAGAGTAGCCATAAGCAACCACCAACAGAAGGCAAGATGTTGAGCACATACAAGAGCTCCACAGTGCTCTCTCAGTCCACTATTCCCAGTCCAGTGGACTTAGCCATCTGCTATACCTCTGTCTCCAAAAGGTCTTGGGGATTTTTCTTCAATGACTCTGCTTCTCTCACGAATGCACCAACTTCCAGCATCCCTTGTGAAGGAGGACCACAGGTCTCCTATTCACAGTGAGTTGCTATACAATGACTTTTCAATGCTTTTAAACTACCTCCAAATATCTTCACATAAAGATACCAAGACCTTCCACTGAAAAAAAAAATACAGTCCTGACATATTTTTAATTTTTTTTGGTACTACTCATGATCTTCTAGACCACATATTTCCTGAAATGATCCCTTTTCCAGACTGAAAAGTCTTGCCTGGCATACTCCATTGCTCCTTCTACAGATTTCCTGTAAAGCCATTTACACCTTTGATTACCCTTGCTGCCCTTCCCAAAGCCTCTCAAGTTTCCTGAGATAAGCACATCAGAACTGCACTCACAATTCATGGAACACAGATGTGATCCACAAATGTATGTAATGGCATAATCCTGTTCTCTTTCTTATTAATTGCTAATTGTTTTTTTTTTTTCTGACTGCTACATAGTTGATGGCTTCATGAAGTTATCCATTATAACTCCCCAGCACCTCGCTTTACTGAGAAATCCAGGAGAGTGGTTTTGCCCCATGTACTGGTCCATACACTTACTGATTCAGTGTCATCCACCTTCTAGGGACTCATCACTCATATTCTGGGAGTCTTTCTACCACTCTTCACAGACAACTCTCAATATCCTAAACAATTCTGTACCATCACCAAACCTGATCACCCCTTTTCCAGGTTTTTGACAATAGCAGAGCTCTATGTACAGATGTCACTACTAACTCTTGTCCACTGACAACCTCTACATCTAATTTTTAACTGATTATTTATCCATGACAGGGACCGTCTTCTTCTATGCAACAGATTTACTGTTACCCTGTTAATCTGTTATTGTATCAACTTCTTCAATCTATTGCCATGGCATGATATTTACCACCACACAATACCTAAACCATCAACGCCTTGCCTTACCTCTGTGGGCCATTTTCCTCCCACGGTGCACTTGTTTTACTTCTTTGGGTTTCTGGAATGTTTTCATTTTTCATCTTTTTAAAGCTAAATGGGAGTACAGATATACATATATATTTAAGCCCATACTGTACAAATCACATATTGTTTCCTCCTAACCTCTTAAAAATTAATCTTAAAGGCATACAGACATTACAGAGACCCATACTGGTATATAGCTGATTGCCTGCCATGTGAAAGAGGACAAACAGCTGCTGTGTTGAAGAGTCTCTCTTAGAAAGACAGATTATGGGGCCAAAAGAAAAAAAAAAAAGAAAAAGACCTGAAAATCAGCTCTGCAAGCTCATAATTATAGCTGCACTGAGTCAGAAAAAAAGGTCAGTCTTGCCTCAGAATAAACAAGAACAGACGATTAGGCAAAAAGGCTAACAATAGGGCAAATATACAATATGTTCTCGCAGTCTTCCACATTATGCAGTTAACAGATTACCAAACCAGAGGCTTTAGCTGCTTTTTACTCTACATAGCTCTTGATGTAACTTTCTTCCATGAATTTACTAAAACAATTCTTGAACTTTTTTTTTTTTTTTTTTTATTTTTTTTTAATTAAAT
>VXBZ01008110.1:46925-65009 GCA_013399135.1 Heliornis fulica
CATAAATAATGCCTGGTAGCAGCATGCTCCAGTATTTAACTATGGCACAAACAATGAATTTGTTTTGTTTCAAAAATTCCACTGGGCTCAAAACTTCCATCCTGTATTGCTCACTAGTTCTGTGCTTTTGGAAAGAAAAAAAAAAGTCCTATGAATGACGGATCCCTAATCACAATCTTCACCCTGTAATTTAAAATGCATTTTTAATAAGTCTCATCTCCTTTCCAAATGGAAGGATCACAGACTGTTTAATCTCTCCCAGTGTAAATCACTGTATAGCTCTGATAATCCTTATCATACTTCTGTACCATTTTTCCAAGTCTACATTACATTCTTTAAGATAGAAGCAATGAAGACAAAACTGTGAGGGTGACGGAGCACTGGAACAGACTGCCCAGAGAGGTTGTGGATTCTCCTTCTCTGGAGACATTCAAGACCAATCTGTATGCACTCCTAAATGGTTTAATCTAGGTGATCCTGCTTGGGCAGGGGGGTTGGACTAGATGATCTTTCGAGGTCCCTTCCAACTCCCAATGCTCTGTGATTCTGTGAACTGCTCACCATTCAAAACATGACAGACTGCAGGTCCATAGAATATTCTTGTTCCCTCCCCAGTAACTCCTGTGTTTTCTTTTTTGCTAGACACTGAGCACAGATCTGACAACATGAAAGAGCAGTCTTAGCTGACTGCTGCAAAGGACTGTCAAAACAGTCACCGGGCTGAAAAGATACATCAGTGGTTGTATCCAGTCTCTCATCTTACTTATAGGAGACTGGGTGGGGCAGGAACTGCATGGTGCTTCTGCCATTCTCACAACCACAGTTTTTCCACTTCTGATCCACTAATGCTCCTAGGCAGCCTGACTGCTGCCACCCCAAGTGCTGGAAGGTGGCTTCCCACTGATGCATGCTTTTGCACCCATCTTCTTGCCAACGGCCAGTCATGTTTCCTCTGCATCACCATGATCTCTAGAGTTCACTTTCCACATTAACAACCAGTTGACCTGACACAGACCTAAACTGCCACTTTGATTTTCACTAGGCTCTGAAAGTATTACTGACAGCAACCCACTACAAGCATTAATAGAGCACATCTTTCCAAAGTGCAACTTAAGCAGCAAAAAAAGAAAAGCTTTACAGATGCTTACGGAGAGGAAGACATAAGCCAGAGTTCTTTGCTCAGAGTAGGAGGTGACAGACCTGGCTTTATGAAGGAATTGTGCCTACTTAACTCACTAATCCACTTTTAACTTCAGCCTTTGGTTACTACAGGTCACTGAGTTAATCATTTAATTTGCACAGAGTGAACAAAATATGAAGCTACAGTAAGTCAGCAGGAAAAGAAATTAAATTACATTTGTATCAAGCAAATAATTTTCTTAGCACTGCACCCATTAATTATTGACTTACATGTGCATACAATCTATTCCCAGGGTTAAAAATATGTGCTTACTACAGACCAAGTAAGTAACTCAGGTAAATATGTTTCAGCCTTGTATTGCGAAAGGAATTGGTTTTCCACAGCATAAACAATTGAACAGTAATTGAAGTTGGACTTACAGAAATTTGAATCATGTTCTAAATCTTGAATAAGAGAGAGAGAGAGATCAGTGACCCTGTGACGTGAATTCAATGCATTAGACTCCTAAGTCATTATTCATTTAGAACATACAAACTTTGTACAGGTGGGGAGCTAGACCATGCCAGTTCTTCAGATACTAGTATTATCTCCAGGAATGCAGCTGCAAAAGGGACTGAGTTCATTCAAAGTATTTGAAAAGGTTAGGATCTGAATTTCATGTGAGATTGTTGTTATTGGAGGTTTTATGGTTTACCTTGAATTAATATCACTTATGCATGAGTGGACAAATATGTATCTCAAAAGTGAATGAGATGTTAAACTATGGAAACTCAGCTTCTAAGAACTGCTGGAAGATGCTTTGTCAGCATGACTAATAATTAATGTGAGAATTACATAGGATGGAGTAAATTACCAAACTGTTAATACTTTACAAGGTACATGTGCTGTCTGTCTTGCATACTAAGCCTGGCAGACATAAAAGGTGCTTTACATGCACAGAGGCACAGAAAACCAAATCGAATCCTATATAGCTTTGTATTATGTCCTGTTCAATGGCCTAGCTTCAGCATGACCAAGTGGCAAAGGCAAAAACTATCACATACATGATCAGTATTATAAGTACTGGAAAATTTGGTTCCGTTTCTATCAAATTAAGGAAGCAGTTATACTGTATTCTTTCTTTTGAGGAAACTGTTCTAAATATTAGCCAACAGGAAACACTGCCCACCAAGTATTTGCAGTAAATATTTTAGACCTTTCTTCAGAGGTCGTTCCAGATACCTAGTATATGAAGCCTACAGCTTCAATGGAGAGAGAAGTGTAGAGTTGCTCAGATCAAAAAAGCCTGTCAGGGTTACTGGGCATGCAGAGACAGACATTTAGCCAACTAAGCAAAAAAAACCAAAAAAGAAGTTAGGTGTCGAGTTTTTGACTCATTGTTTTGTCAGTTCACACTTACTTTTTTTTATTCAGGCACCCAAATTCCACCTGAAATTAGAGGTGGGGATATAAATCCCTTACAGAATATGCACCTCACCTCTTTCTCTCAGATATGCCTAATAACCCGAGATGCGCACCTCAGCACTGATTAGTGAGCACAACAGACCATGTGAGTCCAGAGGAGTCCTGGCACTTCACTATTCCAAAGGATCAGGCAAAACACTCCATGTATTCTGTTCTGGATTTACCAGTCTAATGAGTAATGGACTGTAAGATTAACAAGCACTGCCAGAAGAGAGATCATGCACAGCTCTTCTCTGCCCACACATCCCAGGCAGAGCTTAGCCTGTGCAGAGCCAGAAGACTGGTACCCCCCCAAGGTCAGCCAGTCCACAACTCTCAGGAGAAAGACACATAGGGCTTTATAGGACTATTCTGACCAGTGCTCCTTGGATCTTTATCTGTGGTTTTTTGGTATTTAAAAATGAGACTGTTTGTCTTCCGATTAACCTGTCCCATTTCATGGGTTTCCAAACACTGTGTCACCCGAAACCCCCTGTCGCAGGTTCACGGGAAGATGAGAGTTTGTTAAAATGAATTACTGGGCAACACTCTCTGAGCTTTGTCAGCCAAAGATCAAACAGTCCTAAACATACATGTATGATAAACTGGTACTAATGCTTACTAAATGTATTCCTTTCTCCAATGCAATACAGAATCTTTTAAAATCTGGAAGAGAACTGCTGGTCTACCTACCTTTTCACAGGGGAAGGTGCAATAATTTTGGTAGTTCCCTCATTTTCTCCATTCGATGTAATCTGGCTCATGTTCTTAGAACCTTAAAAAACAAAAAACAATCCTGTAGCAAATATGCTGGTGGCACACTTATTCAGCATAACTGTGTAGTGAATACAGTGCAGCATGAGAGATAAAATCATACAAATGCTCTGCTTGCTAAGGGTGTATTAGGATCACACTTCTGTGTCTTATTTCTAGTTATACCACATCAAAAGAAAGTTTAACATGGGAGGGATTCATTACTCTTCCACACGAGACAGAGAAGTTTGAAGCTGTTGTTCTCCAAGGGATACCACACCATTGCCACTAGACGGCAAATTCCTGCTCAGTCACCAATGAGAAAAAAGGTGGTAGGAGAGTACAAACAAGAAAGCTTGGGCATCTCCAATGTAACAACTATGACCTCTAAAGCAATAGTTATATGGTAAAGGAAGATTAATGTGTTTGTGCTAGGAAGCCTTTTTCAAATTGATGCAACAATACAGTGCAACAACAACAGCAGTATTTCCTAAGTTAGAACCAGGAAAATAACTGTAAATAAGTGGGTTAGAAAACTAAAAATGTACATAGACAACAGAGTAATACTCTGACAGAGATAGTTAAGGGACAGTTTCAACTAGTCAGAAACTTCTGGGCAATATTTAAAAGTTATCTGCCTAGCTTCCAGTTCTGTGCTCAGAACTCCTTCCATTTTGATCCTGCACTTTTTGCACTGCTGCACTAAAGAACCCAGCTGAGGCATGAAGGGTAACTAGGAGAAGCAGGAGGAACATGCATTTTTCCCCTTTGAACCTCCAAATAAAAGGCTTCAAAAGAAACAGATTTTCATATTCATGATTAGGAGGCGTGAGGGCCAAGTGAATCTGGGTGTTCATACAGGGTTAGTATCAAAGTGTATACAGCTCAGTGTCATGAACAAGAACAGGAACTGTTCTGTTCAGCTTGGTATGTAGCAATACATTAATCATCATGACAGGTTTGTTCCTACTGGTGCTGTAATTCTGGTTTCTATGCTGCACTATTAATTTGTAATTTTCCTTCAAAACACATTTAACTGGCAATTTCAGTTATTTCTTACAAAACTATGGCTACCTCTAGAAACAGATGTAAAGTAAAATAACACAGCAATATCACTGATGATGTATAACCATCAGTTCTGGGCAGGACTCTGAGCATGCTTATGGAAGATAATGAAATTGACTGAAGCCTGTAAGACTGCTAATAAGGAACTACTACATCCTCTGGGAACAAGCAACAGCATCACAGTGTTGCTAAAAGAGTAGTACAAACTGAAAACCCTTTGTTTGGCTAAAACTAAGGTGTAATGCTTTAAATTTGGCTCTGTGAGATTCTGCCTCATAAGATTTCTCCACAAATTCAGAGAAAGAATTTTTCCACAATTTTCCTCAACTTTCCATACCATTCATGTGACATACATCTTCTCTGAATTCTCTGTCTTCAACACAAATACCTGAGATATCCTCACACATCTTGTCTGATTCACTCCTTTCCCTACTTAGTTTTTCAGACTAATACCTAGCAGGGGAGGGAGCAGCCTGGGTCCTGTCTTGTTCAGTATTTGTTCTTTCAAGATAATTTTTGTTGTTTATGCTCTGTTGCTTGTGTTTTGTTGTACTTAGTTGAGGGAAAACAAAGAAAAAAACAACATACCAGTGACTGTAACACAGATGCAGAATCCATCCAGAAATACCAAATAGGTTTCTACTGAGAAAACACCCCATATTAGCCATGTTTGGCTCCATCACTGCCTACAAAAAGATCTTTCCTTTAAAAAAAAAAACAAGCAACTATTGCTGTACACTTTTTTTTTATTACAAATAACTAGTTTGATTAGGAGCTTTCTGTTTACACTTAAAGAAACTGTATTAATTGTCTTCAAGTACATTGCACCTTGTGTATCCTTTACTAACTACAGTACTGTTCTACCAGTATACACCCCTGGATGATACAGTATTTCTAGTATAAAAGAACAGAATGCAGAGAAACTGTCCAAACACTAACCTCATTGCAGTAACTTATCTATACCACTGTTACTTGCATGCCAAGGTAAAAGCCCTCTCAAAAATACCTTAGATAACCAGAAATCTTGGATATCTCACTTGCAAGCAGGTTTTCCTGGTTGTTTGCCTTTTGTGAGATAAAATATTATCAACATTCCTTGCACTGAATAATTCCAATAAGGTGAATGCAGACACTTTGATTCCCTTTTACAGTCATCTTGATGCTGATTTGTGCATTCAATTTAAATAGACTATTGCCTTTTTTAAAACTCAGATGTCCAAATCCTCAGGAGCCTGACAAGCTAATTAGCTTGTTGTGCCTGTTTCTTATCAACTACAGGCATTTCACTGACATTATCTAGAAGCAGTGTTTGTATTTAAATCTGTTAAGGAGAGCAGAAAACAGTGTGATCAAAAGGAAAACACACAGTAAGAACTCATGTTTTGCACTGTTACCAAGAGCCTGTAAAAACGGACTTGTATATGCCCACATTAGCATAGCCTACTCTGTGATAATGCTTACTTTCCAAACTAGCTACCAAACCTGTAGCCTCAAGGATTTGTGCATCTCACACTGCATGAATAAAATTGCCACATTCATCCTTTTTTTTTTTTACAAAAACAAACTTTTACATGTAAAGCTCAAAGTAAATAAACAAACAAATTAATAAAATTACCCAAAGATTCATTTTCTAGAATTTAACTTTCATATCCAGCCTCACAGCTTTCTGGGAAAACATTTGTGACTTTGAATGTGCCAGACAAACAGTTCAAGTTACCACAACTGAGGCTGTCAAGGCAGGGTAAGGGCAGGCATCTGGGGTGATAAGTCAGGACAGGGACTGCAACTGCCTGTGATTGCTGGGTGATTGTTACAATGCAGACAGTACTCTAATTCTAATACTCACTCCTGATTCTCTGTCTGGATTTAAAGGATTGTCAGGACTTTCTTTACACTAGTTTATAAAACTATCCAGTGTGCAAAGCAGGACGAAGCAAGTCCTCAGCTACTAAACAACAAATTCTAATCAAAGTGTTTTCCAGTGCTGGCTAAATTTAGATTCACGGCAACAGGTCTGGTTATATTGTTTTCCAGAGAAGACTTTCCCAAGCCACATCCACATGGCTTGCATGACACATTCAGCCGAAGGAATAATGAATGCTTTCACTCCACATGATGGTTACAAGAGCTGAACATTATCAGTCTTGCCCTAAGAAGGTAAGACAGAGTAATGAGAGATCCCTTTCCATGTTTGAGGTTATGATTTGCCACCAGAAAATTATGCAACTGTAGTTCTCTCTCAGGGAACGGAAACTGTGAGAATAAGCAAATGTAACAAACTATGCCTATCTCATACATAAAGACTTTACAGGACAAAACAAAAAAAATCCCAACCTTCACCAACTGAATACCAACTTGGGACACCAAGCTAAACATGCACACAAAAAAAGAGCCCTAAAACCAGACTGCATAGCTATTGAGGTTTCCTGGTCTGACTTTTCCACTAATCCTAAAACTACTGAGATATGAAACATATTAAGTGACAAAATGAAGGTTACTGCTTTTTAAACTGCTGTAAACTGAATTCTAGGAAAATAATTTGCCGTGCTAAAGCCAAACTGCCTACATTGTCTGCCCTTTCAGAGCAGTCAGTAGCAGAAGCTTTTAGACAGGAAAGCTAGTTTCTTTCTGTTCACAGTATCGTCTCTCCTAGTTCTCTTAAAGCATAAAGATTTTTACTGAAAACATAAAAGTAAGTATTTCCTATCACTGTCTGGGCACCTATTCTAGCTCTTAACCCAGAGTTCACCAAGCAGGAGCAGTCTTACTGGCCTGAGCATACCTCAATGGACCAATGAGATTGAGACAAAGAAACATTATTAGTTGCCCAGCTCTGTAAAAGATTGCTAACCTGTACTTTCAGGTGACAGAAACAAAATATAAAAAATACATACTTGTTTATATGACCAGAACATGTACAAAAGACCTTTTTAATGAGATGCCAGAGGTTAGACGCTTTAGCACTTCATGCATACCTTGACTGCTGAGGCAGTACAGACTGCACACTCCAGCGCCATACATTTGTAGCTCCTGGTTCCTCTAATTGCTTCAAAACCACTGCTGTGGCTAGTCCCATAACGGGGACAAACAAAAAAAGACTAGAATGGCTAACTGGATGCAAAAAAGCGGTTTTTCATGCCCTTAACTTTGCAATCCTAAAGGAAAAAAGGTGAAGAAGTGGGTGAAGAATGATGCTTAACTCTGAGAAGGTTGAAGGAAGTCACTGCACAAGAACTATTTGTAACTTGCTGTTGGGTTTTGGAGAATAAATGGAACTCTGACTTTAATTCCAAAAAGCTAAATTGCAGTCCAGCTGGATCCTAATTTAAGTGGCATTTGACAGAAAATATCTTAAGAAATACATAATAGAAGAAACTAAAATCACTCTGTTGAAATGTTGAACAGGGCATACTTAATCTTATTACAACATACTAGAAACAGAAAGAATAAAGCACTCACCATCACTGATAACCATTGGCATAATCACATTATGCAAAAGGAATATTTAAGAAGAAATGTCATAGCATTCCCTCAAACATTTTAGTCAGAGAAGGTCTTAAGTGATTCATAAAACTGTTTACATCACGCTCATTTCTGAGATAAAAACTTATTCTGTAAAAGTAAAATCTGCATTGGATTAGTATTTCTAAACAAGCAATGCTTAAAATATATCAGACAGACATGACGTATGGTGTGAAATGGACTTTGTTACATCTTAGAATCAGTTTATGTGAAAAAGGGGTGAGTATATCCTAGTGACATGCAACAGACTGTCACATGGTGTCTGACATACTGAGAATGAGTATTAGTCTGCTTTCCGCATCTGAAAACTCATTTAAGTGTAGAAAGAACACTAGATGTTTATAACTGTGAATAACCAAATACAAATTGGAAAAAAAAAAGTGTAAAAGAAATATGCTCATTTACAGGGAAATACCTATTTTTTAATGACACAGTTCTCTTTATATTTTAAGTAGGAAATAAAAGAAATTAATTTAATTTAAAAATCCTTTGAGGCAATACACGTACCCCAGTGGAGAAAACAGCAACACACAGAACACATGGGTTATTAAGTTGAATTCAAGGCAAAACAACCCAGATGGTGATACAGATTACACAAACACATGTGTAAGATGCCAAAAAGCAGCCTTGTTATTTTGAAGTAAAACAAAGTATTTAAATCTACCAAAACACAAACACACTTCCCAGAGAATTCTCAATCACCTTACATCAGCAACAGGCCACATGAAGGTTTCAGATTTCCTTTCAATTCCAGTCAAAGAAACAAAAAAAAACCAAGACCCTAAACGCACAAAACGCACACCCTTAAAGCAATACTGATTTCTCTGCCTGCCCTAAGACAAACAAACACCACTTTCAACGAAGGGCTGTGTTTCAGCTGATAAATCTTCCTCTGAATAACCAAACAATTTTCTGCACAACTGAACTGGGGACTACTTAGTTGGGAAATGCGGTTCATCTTGAATCACCACTCTAAAAATCGGCCAATACAGCTGAAAAAAAATCACCAGGTTCAAGCGTTAACAGCTTCCTGTCCTCTCAGACACCCAACAACAACTGCAGGCACAAAATAAATGCATTATAATCAGAAAGCAAAGCAATCCTTCTCGCACTTAACTGAGTAAAATAAAACTTTTAAAAATCTTTTGTGAACTGTTCGTGTTTTCCAAGGGCAATACTTTTAATTACACACCACTTCAACATCCACTGCAGGTAAAAGGCAGAACACTCCAGCTGTTTTTTAGTCAAAGGACAGCATCCAGAATAAATAATGGGAAGTTTCCAAATGTATATACTTCCTCTCTTTTAAAAAATGAGGACTCTCAGAAGTTTATAATGCCACACTAACCCACGACAAAGAAATCTTACTAAGATTTTAAAGTCTGGACAAGTGTTTTTCTCAAAATGCTAACACAGATACATACTTCATGCATGGGTTCAGCTGACATCTGTGTGAATGCTGTCATAGATGAAGCTAAGCATACGTGTGTAATCACATGTGGAACTGAAGCCTGACATTTGCTTCTATTATTACATTTCAGGAAACATCCATTATTCTGACTCCTGTGATCCGTGTTTAATCTTAGATGTTTCGTCTAACACCTGTAAAAACTTCCAGCTTGCCTGACGTCTTCAGCATGCAGAATAGACTTCCAGCTCAAACACCTGAAGCATGTTCAAACTCCAGAGGGCCTAGCACTAATTTCTGTTCCATTTATTATCAAAATAAAAGGACACTGCCCTTGAACTGGGAAGAGCATGTACAAGAGAGACAACCTGGGTTAAGCAGCTGGAATGATGAAATGCCAGCCAAGACTCATTAGTGAGGGAGAGGACTCATGGGGAAAAAAAACCCCAACACGTTCTCGATGGCTGTTTTCACACTTTACACCTACAAACATGGGGTTTGATCACATTTGATCCACACCATCTCTTGTATGTTTACTCACAAAACTGCAATTAGATCCAGTTACTGTTTCATAAAAATACTGACCTAAGGCAAAAGAGAATCCATTCTGAGAGATCCTTGAGGACACTACAGCACTTCCTAGTCACCCCTTGGAAACACACTGAATTTACAGACCAAAGACAACATCTCTCCATCAGCCTAGCAAAGAAGGACTTACCGGTCTGTTGTGTTCTTTTGGGATAAGTCTTGCTGCGACTTCTTTCAATACACTGGTCAGGACGTGGGAGCTGCACAGAAGGGTCTCTGGTCATTTGCAAAGATGTCCTGCCACTTGAAAATGCAACAAAGTAATGCGAAAACGTTTGGAAATATGATCAAAGAAACAGAGGACCTTTAGATTGAAAAAAAACAAACCCATGTTTTTTTGTGCAGCATGTTTTGTCAGCTATTCATTTCTCACCCAGGCCTGCTTCTCCAATAGAGTAGCATTATGCTGTACTACACTTAAAATAACTTTTAAATAGCTTTTGTTTCAAATCAGTTATTCACAGAATCATCAATGAATTGTGGAGATCTCTTCTATATTGAATATTTTCAGGAGGAGCTAAGCAACTAAGACAAAATGCTGACTCATTAGGAAATACTAAGATAGTGTAACATTTTGTAACCTCAAATATTCTAGCATAAGACTTCCTTAAAAAAATGATCACTTCTTCAGTTCTTTCTGTAACTCTATCTGAGGAAAACATATATTTAATGTTGTTCAGTTCCAATCTGTAAGGGGCTACTTGTCTGCCATATGGAATGACAACTCAAAAGGGATGGAAAACCCCATGCATGTCAAACTGTAAGGAAGTACTCTCACAAGCACAGGTCTAAATGATAATAAATTGAGTATAAGTCTTGATTCCCATTTACAGTAAGGCTCTTCATCACTGCACAAATTAAATACATTATTAAGTTTAAATAAATTCTTTTATGTTCATTTTTATGTTCTTCTCCATGTGACTGGGCAGAATAGTCTTCATAAAAAAAAACTTCATAAACCAGGCCTTGTGTTCCTCCCAAAAACTTTGTGTTTGTTTCTGGAAACTGACTACACATAAGAGAAGCAACTATTGGTATTAACTCAAAGTTGTTTAAACACCTTAAGTTCGATGACTTAGAAGTAAAGAGGTACCATACTAGCATGTACCAAGCATCTACAGCAATAGGAACTACATATGTAGATTTTCTGAGTTATGCAAATAGACTCCACAAACATGACTCTATTTTCCCAATAGCCTCACAGGAGTAGTCAGCATTGCAGAATTTTTATCTTCTCAAAAACTGTAAAACAATTACAGGACAAAAAAGAAATCCCAAATTCTGAGATTATGGTGAAGGAAATTAGGGGTTATGGTTTTCTTTTTTTAGTGAGGTCTTCCTAAGAGGCTGTGTCAACTATCTAATGATTGTCAGCCTCACCCGTTACTATCCATGCATTTCTTGATTGATGATGGAAATACAGTCAGGAAGGAGAAAGAAACAAACCAAAAGTAAAACTAAACAAACTTGGTGTATTTGCAGGTCATGGATAAAACCTCTAGAATTTGCCATTATAATAAATTGGGCCTTTACACCCAGCAGATTCAAAATAACTACAAAAGATGACAAATTACTTTTCTCCCTACTTGACTAACAGGGAAAATGAACATGGAAAAAGAAAGAGGCCCAACTTTCAGATATGATTTTTGATTTGCCGCTCTATACCCTTCTTTTCAGGTTCACTGAACAGGCAATACCACACTGTAACAATCAGATCATAAATTATATGGCTCAAAATTGCTCAGCTGATGTGACAGAATGGGATTTAAAACAGCAGTTTCCAATTGCAAAATCAAGTGCCTTACTTAAAAGACAAAGACCCCGTCACTTAAAAAATACATAAAGTTTCAATAAAACTCAGTAAAAAATATTGTATTTCTGATATCTTTGCAACTTCAGTAACATCTTATATTCCTCTAGTTGATTGCAACATAGCAGCTAAAGATCTTAAACCCATTCTCTCTATCACATCTTCCTCTGTATCACACAGACTGCCCTTTATGGCACACTATCTGCTTGGGAAGCTCAAGCTAAACTTGAGATTACATGCTCCATATATATCCTTAGTCTGAAGTTTACCGTACTTTTCAAGGCTTGTAGCCTTGAACACTTATCCAATTTAACCATGTATTAAGGATAAAAAAATATCCCCTTCTGATCTACCTCCACTTTTATTCTTAAATCAACAGCATTGCACCAGTAGTACTGTTGAAGTATCACACATCACCATTCAAATCAAGAGAGCCCTTTCCACAGCCAGGCCTGCAGCTGTAAAGGGCATCACAGTTACAGGTTTCTCACACTTATTTGCACCAATCCTTCACTAATTCCCAGAAGAAAGGCAGCAGTCAACATGCCTCCTTGTTTTGGTATTCCCCAGTTGTCAGGAAAAACCCTTCAGGACATGACCATAATTTCAGGATTTATAAGGAGATTTTGACTTGAAGCATAGCTAAGGTGGCTCACACTTTCACCACAGGCTACAGCCAGCCTTAGAATGAGTATCTGGAGAATAAGCAGTAGCTCCCATTTATCCCAAAGCTGTCACTCTCCCAAAGGGAGTCTGTTAAATTGTCCCTGATTCACGCTTTGTTAGCAGAACTGCTCTGAGTCATAGCCTAGGTGGGACTTTTCTTTCATTGAAGAGGAGAAAAGAAAGAATGCAGGAGGAATTAACTGAAGTTTAAACAATTAAATTAATTCACCTGTACCGATGTTTATAACCTATGGATCCAAACTTGCTGAATTTTCTTGACAGAGAGTTTGATTCATTCTCTGGCACTCTACATAGTTTGAAAAATAAAACAACAGTGTAAGTTACATAGACAGGTCTCCACTACAGTCCCCTTCCCAAGAAATGAAAAGAGAAACTTCAGGTTCCAAAAAGGCAATTTTCTGGTAGCTTCTCTTCATTCCTACCTCCAAGAAGACTCTTACATGGTTGAGAGCTCCACAAAGCCGTATTTATGTCTTCCTATTTGGACTACACATTTATTTACTTCAAGCTCTGCTGTAAACTGCTGGCAATAGCAGCTTTTTACTTAATATTTACAGGAGCAAGCAAAAATAGCATGCCACAGTATTGAGACTGCAGGAGGAATTCTGAGCTTACTCATGTACAGTACCGCTAATACCAGCCCTAAGCATCCCACAGATAATCGGTTTCACATTTCTGTTAGCATATTTGCAACAGTAAAACAAAGTGTTTTGAGACATATAATCTTGGAATTATTTTATATACTTCAATAAGTATGCAAGAGGTGGACTTAAAACTGAAGGACTGGGGGGCAGGGTCCCAAGTGTCGGTGCTCATGCTATCAACATCCAACTGGGGAATAAGACAGGCTAAACAGATTAGCAACAGATGTTCCTCAGTGTCCTCTCAATATAAGCACCAGAAGCTTAATCACCTCAACTGTATGTATACAAACGTATGCAGCCTGGGGAACAAACGGGAGGAACTGGAGCTCTACACCCATTCAGGAAAGAATATCATAGGAATAAATTGACACACAGTGGGACAAATCACATGACTGGACAATTGTGATTGATCGCTATAGGCTGTTTCACAAAGACTGGCAGGGAAGAAGAGTTGCAAGAGTCATTCTTTATGCTAAGGAGAACCTTGAATATATAGAAGTCAACTACAGTGATTGTCAAAGCCCTAACAAATGCCGCTGGGTTAAGATTTGTCTCCATTGTCTCCAAGGGGGATCTTACAGCAGACATGTGCAACCAACCTCCAAACCAAGACTAAAATGCTGTCAAAGCAGTATTTCAGTCACTTCAGCAAAATTTTGGTCAACAGAACCTGGTTCTTACAGGTGACAACTACCTAGACATTCAGCATTTGTGGGAAGAACAATACAGTAGTTCACATGTTATCCATCACGTTCCTGCCACGTGTAGAGGATGGCTTCCTCACACAAGTGTGCCAACCAGGAATGAGGCACTGCTGGACTTGCTAATAACAAACCAAGAACTCCTGCTTTGTAACATCTTGGTTAGTGACAGCCTTGGCTGCAGTGATCACAATACCGTGGAGTTAGGGATCCTGCTGGGCACGCCAAAAGTTAGTACTAAGACAAAGGGTTTCGATTTTAGAAGAGCAAACTTCAGCTTGCTCTGAGTTCAGTTGGGAGGGAATGTGTGGGAATCTTCCATGGTGGATAAACAAGCTACCATTTGCAGGGTGTTTTTCAAGAACACTTTACTGGAAGCACAAAACCACTTCATCCCCTTTAAAGCTAAAGGAAAGAGGGGGAGCCAGAAACACCCTTGGCTTAACTGTGAGTTTCTGATCTACTCAAAACCAAGAGAAGCGTACCAGAGATGGTACCCGTTGAGAACTGTAAGGGAATTGCCAAGGCATTCAGGCAGAGATGCAACTAGAAAATCAAAAGCTCAGCTTGAATTTAAATTTGTCAGAGATGTCATAAACTACAAGAAATGGTTCTTCAGACACACAACATGCAGAAGGATAATACACTGTTAAACCAGAGAGGTGAGTTGGTCACCAAAAATGCTGAAAAGGCAGAGATTTCTCAACACTTTCTTCACCTCCGTCTTTACTAACAGGCCTTGGGAACAAAATCTAGGTTGATGCAAACATAGATCCACTGTCCATGAAGGAAGTGTTGGTATGTGAATTATTACAGGACCCTGACCCCTGAAAACTGATTGGCCCCAACAACATCTGAGGGTGTTAAGAGAGCTGACTGACATTGCAAGGCAGCTCTCCATTACCTTTAAGAATTTATGGAGCATTGTGGGAGCCCCAGAAGACTGGTGGAAGGCTAATGTCAGTCTCATCTGCAAGAAGGGCTCAAAGGAAGATCCAGGAAATTGCAGGCCCATCAGCCTTACGTCAGTCCCTGGGAAAGTTATGGAAAGAATCCTCCTGGGGGCTGTCGCAAGGCAAATGAAGCATGTGACTGGAAAAGCCAGCATGGATTCACCAAGGGCAAACTGTGCTTGGCAAACCTGATCACCTTCTATGACAAAGTAATTTGCTGATGTGGAACATGCAGTGGACATTATCTGCCTTAATTTCTCCAAGGTTTCCTACATGGTTCCCATAAGCTTCCTCCTAGGGGAACTGATGCCTTGTGGTCTAGACAAGTGTCTATGTGGTGGGTGGGGAGCTGGGTGGCACACTGCATGCAGAAGGTATTGCTAAATGGTTCTTTTTCAAATGGTACTGAGTCCTCCAGGGATCAATACTGGGCCCAATGCTGTTTATATAAGTAATCCTTATATATGATGAGATAAAGTGTACCCCAATGGACTTTGCAGATGATACCAAACTGATTGGAGAAGTACCTACTTTGGAAGAGAGAGCTCAACAAGGACAAGGGTACAGCCTTGCACCTGGGAAAAGATAATCCGGGAGTGCAGCACTGACTGGGATTATAAAACACATAAAAATATATATGTCTTCTCAAATCCTACCATACACATTTGTGGATATTTCTGTTAAAGCCTACTGTTTCAAAAGGAATTCTAAGATAAAAGAAATCACCAAACTACCAAATTCTAAAATTGTTTCACATCAATGTAAGAAAAGTGAACGCAGCAGCTCTTAAAAGCCTCTGTAAACAAAAGGAAAAATGTGTTTCCAGATATCAAGCTTGTGTAACACCACTCTGTAGGTATAACAATGTTCTTAGTCAATATATTCTCCCTCCTTTTTGTAACAAAACTGCAACTTCCACATCACTCACCTGAAAAATGTGTGATGTTCTACACAGCACTTCCAGAGATGTTTGCATGTGACTTTGTTACGTGCTTCAAAAAAGAAGGAAGTTTCATTGCACTGAAAACAAAATTAAAAACAACCAAAAAATCAATATTGTTAAGAGGGATTCTGCTAGTAAGTAGTTTTTCCTTTAATGAGCACAAGAACTGTCCATCTCATATCAATGCATGTAAGAGAAGAATACTTCTCATTTAAAATAAGTTTTCTTTTTGGTTTCTGCTTGAAAACAATCATTTAAAGAATATATTTCTTAGGTGTGGGGCAGGGGGAGGGGAAATAGGTATTTTCTGAAAGAACACATCATATGCCAAGGAAAAAATATTTTCCCAAAACTCTGTTAAACAGTATACAAAAAAAAAGCAAGAAAAAAGTGAAAGAAACAAAGATTTGGATAAAATAATATGAAGTAAAAAAACCATACCAACAGAGAAGAACTGAGGTGAAACTGGAAATAAAAAACATTACCGGAATGAAATGTTATCTTTTTTTAACAAGGCTAGCTTCTGAATAATTCCAAATACTAGGAAAAAAGTCAAAGCTAAAAGCCACAAAAGCCATCTTAAAATCTCTTAAGGAAGACAACAAAAATATTCAAATCTTAACAATCATTCACTGTAAATCAGCAGTCAGTACAGTAGATTTGAGAAAATGTAAGGAAGAGATTAAAGTAACGACATATAAACTGTAAAATATTTCCAACAGACAAGAAGCAACAGACACATCACACTGCTTTGTTTCCAGTGAGCTATACTCAAATATGTTCACAGAAAATGCACCATATATTTATCACTCAGTAAAATTAAGTATTCAGTTCTGTATCTATAATTTGCACAAACAATGAGAAGTCCCAGTGATTTCAGTGTGAATCCTCAGTGCAGTACAATACCATCTGTAACAAAAATGACTCCTAAAACCACTTTGCTGATATGTGATTTAAAACAAGGGTATGATTCATACCACTTTCAACAGCTTATTTCATGATATGGATGCCCCTGCATTAGTTGTACTTCTGCAGTGCCACACGTACAACTTCTGACAAATTTCTCCCTCTATTGATTTAATGAGGAATGGTGACCTGCAAGCACCTTCAAACTGTGAACTAATTCAGTATATTCTCCAGAATGCAATATGTCACATCTAACAAAACCCCATTTTATCTCTATTAATGGCTGTGATACAGCCTCACAAAAATCACAAATTACCTGCCTCAAGCAGGCTTAACCTTGAAACAAGTAGCAGCAAAATATCACCAAAATTTGAACCTGTGGTTAGAATAATTGACATTTCATTCTCTTGAAAAACAAAAAACCCTAAAAAACCCCCAACAAACACAACCCAAAACTCAAACAACAACAGCAAAAAAGCCCCCAAAACAAATTGGACACAAACCCATGAACTTATTTTCTCCCATGGATTATTTCAATTAGTTTAATGGCTGCCTGGAACAGTCCTATGCAATATTCAAGGAATGAAAATCATCCTTTAGCCTTCTCCCAAAAGCACATTCTCCTCTCTAGGGCATTACAGAAAGAAAGAGTAGCACAGTACAACACATGGCCACCAAGAATGCTGAAAACTACTATTTGTCTGAGATTATTATGCATAGCATTAAGGATTATATAGTAGAAGAGTCAAATATATTACTACAGTTCCTTAAAATGCAATTTCAAGCTTGATATAGATCTTTATCTCTGCAGGATTCACAAGGAGTTTAACTTAAAGAAAAGTTTAATTTATAAAAAATGAAAACAGAAACAACAAAATTGAAGCTCTTCTTCACAGAAAAAAAAAAACCAATCCCAAAACTAAGTAACTAGAGAAAATACTTGAGAAAATATCTTGAAGATTCTCAAGGAGAAAAAAAATCTATATTTGTATTGTAATTTTCAAGAGTAACTATATTGTTCTTGCTTCTTGAGCAACCAGAAACAAGAGTCTACCCACTAAAGGATCATACTACATTTTTACATTATTTTAAAGGTTTAAAAAATAATTCTTTTCATTTACTATTTTACACATAACAAAACCTACCTTCCTATTTTATCATTTAATATACGTTACAATATCTAGATCAGACTGCCATTCCATGCAATTACATATAAACCCACACAACTATAGTCACCTGGGCACTTTTTAAAGAGTAACATCAGATAAGCCAGTGGTATTGCAATCTTTATGCAAGCTTTATACAATATGATGAGTAAATTTAACTTATATTAGGAAAGAACTCAGTGACTCATTTTAAAATATGCAGGATCTTGATCCTTCTTTGTTCACTCCTAAATTTTACTTTTAGGCAAAGAATCCTCTGCTGAATGTAAAATTGTTTAATTACATAACCTCACAGGTTATGGGGGAAGGGAGTGGCAGAGAGAAGACAGGGTTGGTTTGGGCTTTTTTTTTTTT
>VXBZ01008110.1:73946-111052 GCA_013399135.1 Heliornis fulica
GTGACTCCTAGGAACATACTAGACATCACTGATGAAGGACTGATTTTCAAAAATAACAAAATGATTAAATATTATCCTCGGAATCTAATTTTTCTTTAGTAGCTTCCTTTAATATAAGAGCGAGACACTCTGTTAGAAGCTCCATTTTCATCTTCACTCTTTTGTAATACTTCTGGGAAAGCTACTGGATTGTTACTAGGAAAGTTCAACACATCTTGTGAAAACACCAACTCTTAAAGATGCACCCAGGTTCACCCTGGGATGGTTCCCTTGTGGAAAAACCTCACTGCTTTTGCTGTCTTTCAAATTTCAAGTGTGAATCCGAGCACAACATTTTGATTTAAGACCTGGAAAAGTCCCCTAATACACACATTCTTACTTCCAGACTCCCCATTCACTCCAATCAAGCAGCTACTTTCCATATTTTTCCTAATTTGTGTTATGCCTCACGAGGTAAAAACCACATCAGTTGTGTAAGACATGAAATAGCTGTGCTAAGATAAATGCAATAGTACAGGTACTTAAAAATGTTGCCTTTATGTCATAGGATCACAGAATCACTGAAAGGTTTTGGTGGCAAGGGGTTTCAGAACCTATCCAGTTCCAACCTGCTGGCATGGGCAGGGACCCACTAGCCCAGGCTGCCCAAAGGCCCATCCAACCTGACCTTGAACACTGCCAGGGAGGGGGCAGCCACAGCTTCTCTTGGCAACCTGCACCAGTGCCCATCATATTCACATAGCAGCACCGATACTGTTTGAGGTGTTAGCCCTTCTTTTCTAGGGCTCCTGGAAACGCAGCAGACCTGAAGCTTGTATAGCAAATCCCTTTCTTCAAGAGCTAGATTTCCCAGTAGATCTGTGATTTATCCCTTAATGCAGAATATGCAGAACACTGGATATTCAGCACATCAGCACTGTCACATTTGATATTTCTTTTATCCACTTCTGCTATTTACTTCACAGCTTGATTTAAAAAAAGAAGAAAAGTCTTGTTGGGAGGTGTCAGAATTGTAAGCAAAATGTTCATTGCAGCAGTTGTCTTATTGAGTTCATTGGCAAGCCAAGTATCAGTCCTGCACAAAGTGGATTATCCCACTACTGAACTAGTGCTAGAATCCAATATAAATTTAAATACTGTTGTCAGTGTACTCTTACTGTTCATAGTTTAAAAACTGTTGATGTGCTTATCCTACTATTCTCACCAGGCTCTCAAAGTTCCAAAAGGTAACCTGGGGCATTTTAGCTTTCCCATGCTCCACTGACAGCATGTAACAGTAATTCAAAATGCAACAACAGCTGATTTGCCAAGTATCAGTTCAAGATCTGCAGCAGAGTGGAAGAGGCAGTGTCAGAAGGTCAACACAAGTTCTGCCATTTTCACTGAGGGATCTTCTTTTTTTTCCAGTACCATTATGTGCTTCATCACATGCAACCCCTGAAGCCACTGCCTGCTCCTCCAGATGTATATGACAACATAAGGTCACCTCGCCCTGCTATATGACCTTGGGATTTTCATGCTGGTTTATAGATGGGACAACAATCACAGCAGGCATGAGGCAGAGATATGATACAGTTGGAAACTCCCACTGCCAACATACCTTACCTTAATGATTTAGAAACTTGGTCAAAAAAATGCAGTCTGCACGAATTCCTTAACAGCTGTTGTGCCATGTAAAAAACCTAAGAGATAACCTGCAACCAAAAATAGTTTATCTGGACATAACTAGCAGAAGAAAAGTAAATGTTGTTCCACACCTGCCTTACAAAAAAACTCCTTGTGCTTCCATGCTACCTCCAGAAAGGATAAAGGTATTCTAAACCTTGTCAAAAATCTGCTTCTAAACTGTATTTGTTAGATAACTTGGGATATGGCCTCAGCAATTCCAGTTTCCAAATTCTTCACTAAAGAGACCCCTGTAAGAAGTCAGTCTTGGCACTGGTGATGCTGTCAGGCTGAACTAGCAATGACCACACCTTAGTTTCATGGACTTTTCTGGTGCTGCTAAAACCCAGACACCCATCTGCAGCCAAGCAGTGAAAGAGTATCACAGCTCTAGGTCAGTAAGCATATAAAAACACTAGAGACAGCGTTAAGGCAGTTATCACTCCTCTTTGCAACCACTGCTCCACTAGCTTCTGAACTTAATCTTCAAGGTTATGAACTTTTTGAGGCAAATGGGTCTTAATCTGATTTACTACACTAATGACTACTAAAGCTTGAGAGAGAAATGAAGATTGCTTAGAATCAGTGGCCCAGTACACAGCAATTCATTTCGGACTTCATTCCTCAAACACAACAACCTCTGCAATGCTGAACCAAACAAACTCTCCATGCCTCAGTTTCCAATCTCTGGAGCAGAAAAAAAAGCACTATTTTACCTTATGAAAGGACCTCCAGTAAGGTACTCTGCATTGTATCAATTACTACAGAGCAGTCAGGCAACCACACAGAAATAATTATTGAACAAGAGACTCTCTTCCCTGAAAAAGCAAGCTTAGGTCAATGTGGCCACTGGCACAGACTCCAATTACAGAACTTTTCCAAGAGCACAGCTGTCTCTGAGTTCTCATTAAGCAAGGCAGAAATAACACTAACATGTAAAACTACAGTCAAGAAATTACTTAACCTTTATCCAGACTGTGGCTTCATTACAGCAAGGGGATCAAGAAATCTAGATCTATGTACAAGATGGCTAGCTCTGATTATCTCTACATTACTTTGACAAGGGGTATGATGAACATACTCTTGTTTCTTAACTGCTCTCATCTTCATAAATCGTTACCAACTGCACCTAGCCTAGATTTGTTAGAACAAGCTTCTATATACTTACCAGGAAAGTGAACCTGGAGATAAGCAGGTAAATGTTTGCTTTGGCTTTACGTCAGGTTGAACTTCTGGCATATGCTTGGTTTTCAAAACCAATTTCATGTCTTGCATTTTTGAAGGCCCTGTGGTCTAATATTTGCAACAGCAGATTGGGAAGCTAAATCTTTCCAACTTTTAGTGTTTTCACAAAGTGACTGGTTGTCCACTCTGTTACTCATACACCAAGAGTGCTTCATTCTACAACTACTCTCACAGAAAGTATTCCATATGTAGGAGGCCATTTCTAAAAATGATAATGTGGGACAAAAAGTAGCTCTGAATTGCTGGGGATTTAAAAAAAAAAAATATGCCCAGAGTGTCAAGTTAAACATCCTCTTTGACTACCTATGCAGCTTCTGCAAAGGCATCTAGTATTTAGGATACATTCATACAGGATCATGTCTTGCCTTTGCCTTAGTTACTGGAAATTATGTTCTTTACTCCAACTTCCCTATAAGGTTGCTATTATGTTGCTGATGATTTTCCTCTTCAAGCACTGACAGAGCCAATGGAGCCAGAGGGTACTAATTCTTATCTTGCTTTGCTTATCTGTGGGCGCTCCAGTCCATCTCCTGGTTGTCCTATTGCAGTTTTGCTTCCTACTCCGCTGACAAGTAATCACGGGAAGACACTGTATGCACAACTGCAGTCTGGCAGGAAATGAGCTGACTCACAAAGCAGTATCTCGGAATCCACCATCAGACAAGAGATTGACCAGAATATTAATGACAGTACAACTCACATGTTTTGTTCCAGCAAATGGAAGATGGAGAATTAAAGCCTGACATTATAAAAATTAATCTGTCTGTTACAACTTCTGCAGAAGTTAAATCAGGATTGCATGATCTCCCAGACCTACTGGCATATATTTTTCAGATCCATGCAGTTCTCCTTTGTCCTGCACACAGTGCATCTAATGTCCTCCTCCTGCAATCTCTTCAATAGCTGCCCGTGCCAACTACCGTAACTCTAGCCTATTCCTGCCTTGTCATAAATAAGAAATGTTACCAGGTACAGTTTCAGTCCCTGTGAACTTCTCTAGTGCCTTGTTCAACTTAAACAAAAATTACTTCAAGGCCCACCAGATATCCAGTGTTTCCATTGCTTGAAGTTCTCATGCAAAGTTTTGGAATTTGTTTGTTTTTTTGTCCAGAAAACAGGTCTTTGAATGCCTCATGTTATTCAGTGCTGCCCGATTGTTACAAAGTGCTGCTTTTTTACTCACAAATCATATATTCTTCCTTACAGTGGAATCAATTATACAGATCACTGTCAATACACTTTATGTAAGATATGCTGGTTAATAAAATTAGAGGACTGTATGCTTGTAAAACAGAACTGTCTCTTTAATTCATACAGATGTTGCAACTGAGATTATTACTTAAAACACGGGCATACAGACTGCTTTCCTGGTACCTCCTGCAATGTGAGTTGCTCCCACAAAGATTCATGCAGGTTGCTACACGCATTCCTTCATTACACCAGCTAAGGATCTGGCAAGAAAATAGAGTTTTCAGTGTACCAATTGTTGTGCATTATTAATTAAAAGTAGTCTTGTCCTAAGAGTACATTTGAATGCACAGTACAAAGAAAGAAATTATGCTATCTCCATTTTACAGACAGTAGACTGAGGCATGAGCATAATAATCAATTTGTCCAAAATTACACAGGAAATCTGTCCTGGAACAAGGAACTGAACTTAGAGATTTTTATTTCATTCTTTTGCATTACAAACTAAGAGGAAATGGAAGCAGTATTGAAACTGCAGGTTCGAAAACACTCACACTGAGGCCTGACAGACAGCGTATTTCCAGTTATTGTTCTACTCAGTTCCTGAAAGAACAACTCCAAATACACGACAAGATTTCTGCTTCTGATGGACATAACTGGACGCCCTGTGTTCTTTCCTCAGGTCTAGAGACCTCAACTATACACCACAAGCTGTTCCCTTTCCTACACACCAAACATCTCCAAATGTGATGTGATCTGCCAAGTTACCAACAGGACTGGATTCTTACATCAGAGTTTTGTGTATCCGCTCTATAGCATCCTCCAGCTCTTCCTTCTGGTCTGGAACAAAGCGGTACTCTGAGACGTAACCTGCCGTGTGCTTATACGGGTCGTAGTCCCCCAGTTCAGCTAGAGGGTACAAGAAGAAAAGAAAGGTCACCTATTTCCAGTGCTTTTCATTAACAACAACAAAAAAATATGTTATGTAATCCACGTATTTGTTGGCAAGCCATTTCTTACCAGCTGTCAATTTCCCATGAAGTCAGTTAAAAGACTCAAAGACACTGCACACATAAATCCAAGAAAAAAATCTCATCAATCATTTTATAAGAGAAATGGAAGGTTCAGAGAGCTAGAGGTTGTGACAGGAAATCTACTGCAGGACTAGATACAATTTTGTCCAAGCCAGCAAAGTTGACATTTCATAACACATATGTCAGCATAAGCAAAACCAATGTAGAAGCAGTCTCATTTTCAGAATACCCTCACTATAAGCTGTAACACTGCAGATAGAACTGATCCATATCGCTGGACGAACTCCTAACATGAATGTCAGTGTGGGAATGTGGATGGAGACCAATGTGTCCTGTCTTAAAATAAGTTAATGAATAGCCACCGTAATTTTCCTTGAAACAATTTTGAAATTGCATACATTAATCATAGCAGTTTGCATGCTGTCATGCAATTAGAAAATTAAGTATGCACCTTGGTCAGAACTCGCTTTTATGGATCTTCACTCTGATTGCATCTATCCAAGAAACTCTGTGAGAGTTACTCTTTCCATGTTTTAATAACCCTGCACAGACTGGATATCTCTGGGAAATGTTTAATGGAGGGTTTCTATCCAGTGCCCTCCTAAGCCAGAAACATAACCAGAAGGAGGCATCAGGAGTGCCATGGTTCAGTCCCATCCACAGCTGTGTGCCACACCACCACTCACTCTCCTCTCCACCCCCTGGTAGGATGGGGAGGAGAATGGGGAGACAAAAGTAAAACAGTTGGTTTGCATGAGGACAGTTTGCTGGGATGGCACAGGGAGAGGGAAAGAACAGCAGCAGGATTTATAACAAATATACAAAACTGGTGATGAACAATGCAGTTTCTCACCAAACTGCACAACTCGAACTGTACAGCTCTGTCCTGTCCTGAAGCTGGACTGTCCCTGAGCTGCAGGTCCTGGAGCCATACTGCCCCTTCCCCAACTAAGCCCCCTTCTATACTGAGCTTAACTTCATATGTTAGGGAACACCCCTTTGGCTAGTTTGGGCCACCTGTCCAAACTGTATCAGCTCCCAGCATCCGGTGAAAATTAACCCCGTCCTAACTGAACCCAAGACAAAAACAAAGAAGAAAAAGACTGATGAAATAACTCATTCTTTTTTTCCAGAATTTAAAGATGCTTCTAGAGCAAGACAGTGATCTTCTCAGTAGAGGTGGTGAAAAGTTTCTCTAGAAAACCTCTGTAAAAGTGATGGTGTCCTTGACCAAAGAAGGAACAAAACCAAGAACCACTGTAAGAGCAACAACTCCAGCATTCCCAATATTTTTCCTATTAGGAAGTACTGGTATATTCTGTCAACTGTGCTACGGGCACGGATTTTTTCCACTATCACCACTATACTAGTCTGCAGTCTTTGGTCATGACAGGAGGAAACAATTCATGTGCTAAGGACAGGATCTGCCCGGAGATCAAAGGCGATGCGCAAGCATAACCTACATGGTGAAAGCAAGGTGTCTGATTGGAGCAGGACAGCAGATACAGGACTCCAGGGGAACATATGGCCATGGATCCCCCTTCAGATCTTGGCACTAACTAGCTCCACTAGGAAAGATATCACCAGTACTACTGCAGAAGCAACACTTCTCAGCTATTACTGAATTCCCACAAATGCACTTCATCTCAGTTTGGAAAAAATGTAGGTGTCAGGTACTGAAGACGTAAACATGATGTGCCAGACCAGACACTTCTCAGGTGTCTTTATATACTATGAGTGACTACAGACCCTAAAGAAATGGAAAAAACATTTTATAAAGTCAGCGGAAACATATGCTTACTGGTGCTAGGACTAACTTTAACCCACTGTAGGTAATCTTTGACATGCCTTCACTCTCTCACATGAGCCTCCTCAGATTTCCAACAGAATATCTGAGATTAGAATCACAGGAACAGGTTTTTATACCTAAATAGCAGCTCCTTGTACTTTAACCACCGTACATAATTCCTAAAGGAAAAGAATTTATTTTTTACTCATTTCTCATCATTACCTATTTTCCTATTATGTACTTGCAGTATTTTTTTTTTCAGGGAAGACATGCCTGCTAGTAAAGGAAAATGTGAACTGCAACAGTTTTTCAGAGTATGATGTCACATTTCTTAGATGGCAAAATTAAGTTAAAAATAAGTGTACAAAAATAAAAACTACCTGAAATTTTAGCTTTTTGGAAATACATGTACCATACCATGAACAATGCCCACTCCCAAGTTATTCTGCCTGGTTATTCTAAAAGGGAAATGGAACAAGCACTTTTTTATGTTGTATTAAGTATATTAAGTGTGGTTGAGTCAAACTTGGAACACCAATCATATATTTATAAACAAAGATAATTTATAACTCAAAAGAAATCTAAATTTAACAAATAAATACAGATATGGTCCTGTATCACTCATCATTCAACTGGTTTTGATTACCAGTTGTGTTTGACTACAGAGCTTGAGCTGTAAAGTGAAAGGTAGACTGGTAAACAGGCAGCTCTTTTCTAACTGATTGCTAGTTCTACCAAGTATTTATCATCTGCTCTGAAAAGCTGACTTCTGAAGAGTGAATGAAGAAAAAATACAGAATTAAAATTCTATGCTTCAGGTCAAAACACATCCTCCTCCTTTCAAGAATGGGCATATTCAAATTGACATAATGTAATGTTTGAAACAGTCTTTTATTTGACAGGCTTAGTTGGCTGGAGGCTGCCAATAGCCCATCAAATCTGTAAACTTCCTCATGAAAGTTTTGTCATACTCTATATGCAATCTAGAGTAAGTACGTGATTCCTGAGCAAGGCAATGAGTGTTTGGCAGGGTCTTCAGACTGACTTTTCAGTCTTCGATTTCCACTGCTTCTATATTATCTGTTCAGAACTGTTGTCTATTTACAGCATCTCAGCTGAAATATGTTAGTTTTGTTTTATTTTTAAATGAATGCATAAACTGTTAGGGAATTCTTCAGTCACCATTTAAAATTAATCATAATAGAGAATCAAAATAAATAAGCTCTCAGTTGGCCAGAACTTACACTGAATTATATATGCTCCCAGCTGTGCTGCAGTGTCAACTGGACAAGGCAAACGGCCCTGTAAAACATCTTGCTTGACCTGCAAGAAAAACTGATACCTAAAACACAGGGAGAAAACAAAGTCATTATTTCAATACTGAGTTTGATGCACAATGTAATGTTTCAACCCCTTCCAGTTTACTGAAACATTACACGGAAACCAGACAGGAAAGCATTTCTAGAAAACCTTTTTAAATCCATATGGGTTTTGTCTAGTTTTATTGCAGCAGATCTAAACAGTTTCACATTATCCTAAGTTAATTTCTGAGAAGGCAATTTTTTAAAGAAAAAGCACAGACATATATACAAGCACATAGCTTTTTTATTACTCACTAATTCAACTTAATTTACATAGAGCTATTCAGCTACACTGCAAGAGATTTATCAGTGTTAGTACAAGTTACTTTTATGGAAACACCTTGGAATGGTCTCTGAGTTCAAAGTGCACCTATGCTGATTTCAGGGAAGGTCGCAAACTGCAAGTGTAGCTTACCCACAAATCTCCTGAGATCAAATCAAATTTACTACACTTTATCAGCCTCAATGAGTCTATGAATCATATCAGTGTCTTCTGGTTAAGGATCCCTCAGAATTTGTGATGTGACAGATATTATAGTAGGAATGTCCATCCTTAAAAAAATGGCTAAGATTCTCCACCTCTAAGGATCAAGGCACTGCATAAGAATTTTCTGGAAATGTCATTAAGCAAAACAAAGCACGTACACTCAAGTGTTTCTTCCCTCTAAGAAACCACAGCACTGATTCTAGCTTGGGCTTGCCACTCCTATCTTGTCAAATCTTATGTGTACGAATGATGATAATGACAAGGATGGCTTTACATCTAACTGTGGAGTAGACAGCATCTTCTTCTCAATATGAAATACATTTCTGATATACACCCATCTTTCTGTGAGCACTTCTACAGCTCTACAGTGCAGAGCTTCATATCACATGATGCTACAAATGTCTTTTCCACATAGCACGTTTCTGTATTTTTGCATTCTCATAGCATAGTCTCAAAGCAGGATAAGAAATGGCAAAAAACACCACCTCTGTGCAAAAAAATATTTAAAGCCAACTGTTAAATGCATGACTCCAACAAAGCGAGCGATCTCAATTCCCACAGAATCCTCCAAGCCCCTCACAAAACCAGGCTTTTTGTCCAAACTTGTAGCTAAAGCCCCCTCATCTTGTGCACTGTCAAATCTGACATGCATATGAAATGCTGCCTAAACACTAGTTCGCTCTACCAAACACATTCAGAAAATGTTAACAGGAATCCCCTCTGAGTTAGCTTTTGCCTACAAGCCAGATAGATTTTCATTATTTGCTAAAACTAAACATATAATGCCAGAAATCATCAACATCTAATATCAACTGACTCCAGTTTCATATCCATTAAAATAACACACACATGCTCCAAAGATATACCTCGGTTATCACAAAATGGCTAACATATCACTGGAATCACACACTTAGGCAGAAAATAATAATTTTACAGAAAAATAGGACCTTTAATCCCTACTAAGCAGAAGGAGGTGGCATTACCATTAGTAGTATTAGTATTATTGTTGTTGTATATTGTCATGTGAAGGATTAAGAGCCTACAAGAATAAATGTTCAGAAATGTTGACTGCATTTGACTATTCAATGAGTTTTGCTGAAGAGTGTCAGTACAAGCATATTGCTTTTTATGATGTCCTTCTTACCTTCTAAGATGCAAATTCTGCATGGCCAAACACTGCGCAGAGATGAACACAGGCTTACTAATTATTCTAAAATGCTTCTCAACTAGATTTGCTCACCTAATTAGCAGTGCAAATCACAGACTGACCTTATTATCACAAGACAAACATTTTTTGAAAATGTAGCCCCTGTTATTGACAGATACCCACCCTGCCTCCCGGGTAGCAATGACAACAGGTTCACTAGCCAAAGCTCCCTTCTCTTCCCCACCCATGGCCATCTGTCTTCCCCTGTTAGCAGGGCTGCAAGTTCTTCTGGAAAAATGCCAGGAAACTGCATCACACTGTCACAGTACAGAGTCATCACATTGTGGCCAGCTTACACTCCCACCAGCAATGTCACAGTATTTACTGTGTTTACTAGGCCAGTCTCAGTCTCCTTATACTGGAGACTTCTGTTCCTGCTGTGCCAATATGGAAACAAAAGAATTTTATTCTCTGGTGCAAGAAAAATACTCTGCCTGCGCTGCAGCAACCGCCACCTTTGATTAAGGAAAATTAAAAACTCTGTATGCATTCTAATGAATTCTCATGTGTCATATTCCTAGGACATCAAAAGAAACATTCTGGCATTTATTAATACAAGCCAGCACGCTAATTTTGTCCGCCTACCTACCCAAACTCTCAAATTTCCTTTTGAACCTAAAACTAATTGTCTGAGACCTTTCATAAAGAAACAGACAACCCTGTGTGTGAGAGTTTCCTCAAGCACGTGTGTATGTGTGCATGTGTATGCATGTGTTAGTATGTGCATCCTCATATTTTGCAGCCCAAGCTTAGTTAAAAGAATCAAAAGCATTCAACTCTTCAATTTCCTTCACATATTTTTAGAAAGACCAAAATAAATCCCATTGAAAAACAGTTCTGGAATTTAAGCTATGGCCAATAAAGAAGAGAATTCCCTGTACTTATATTTGATATCCAAGTAAACTCTAAACTTGATTTCAACACAATATAAAGGCACATATGACAATATATTCCTTAAAAAAAAAAACCCCAAAACCAAGAAAAAAAAACCCACACTACAAATCACAAATGTGTATCAAGTCTCGTTATTGTTTGATACACTAGACAGAACCTTTTAATCTCAGGCTTCAAAATAGTTGTCCGTACTGACTACTGTGAAGCCAGTCACAATTCTCTTCCTACAGATTCCTGTTCAAGCAGAAATATTCAGATTTTTGAGCAAACCAAGAACCTAGCCACACCCTAATAATATGCATCTGGCTGGAATGGATTACTACCCTGAAATCAACAACTACACTCTTATTAATACTGTACCTTGTTATTTCTTCTTTAAGTTTACACGGATCCTCTGCATAGAATTTAATGCCAAAATACAGAGTGTAAGGTGGTCCAGCTGAGGGAAAAAAAATATTTGGTGCAAAAGTTAATCATTATGAAACATTTGTTGTTATGAATCATTTCCAGTTGACTGCAAAGCAGCTACTACAAAGCCTACCTTACTATGAAACCTCAAGGTTTCAGAAAAAAAAATCTTACATCCACACAGTAAATCCATACATCTACACTCACTACACATGAAGGGAGTTAAAAAAGAAAAAAAAAAAAAAAAGGGTAATATTATTTTTCTCATCTTGTGTTAATGTATTCACAGATGCCTGTCTACTTGGAGTTTTCGCTTATTTTGAAGATTTAATTTTAGATTTCATTGCTAACTTAGTATTTCTTCAAGTTTGGCGTTAGGTTTTTTTACTGCTTGGTTTGACCTTTAGGTATTACTGTCAGTGAAAAAAGCACCTTCCACACTTTCAAGTATCTTATGGAGCAACTTTAATTATGTGCCACTTTCATTAGGAAGTATTTAGAACAGCTTGTCTAATTCACCTTTAAAATGTTACTCTCCTGAAAGCTTTAGTTAACAAAGTATCAACGTTCTTACAGCTGTATTTATTCCACACATGCTCCATCTACTTCTACATCTTTTTATAGATCATCCATCTGTGATATCTGAAGAGTGACAGTGACAACAGTCTTATCAGTAAGAAGCACTTCTTTTACTTTCTGAAGCAAAAAGGAATCTAAGTTGGTTGTGTTATGGTACAGTATGACAGGGATATTGCCACTACTATAAAAATAATTATATTATACATGTGAAGAATGACACAATATAGCATTCAATAACAATTTAAGCACAGAAAAATCTTTGGACAATAATCACACACTGGAAAATGAAGGTATGTTCCATCTCTGTGTGAGATTTTGATACATCAATGCACTGTAGTAACAACAGTTCAAGACTTATTAATCTGTTGTGACTAGAAAATAAACATACATGCAACATTGCCTCTGTTACTTCCTCTTCAGACATGTTCTTTAAATTCAAATTGAATACATACTGTTTATCAATTCTTTATGTTCAGCAAGGGTCTTTGCTGGATCAAGCCAGTACTATGAGAAAGATAATAAGAAAATTAGTCAATTAACATGGAAAATTAATACAGAACAACTGCAAATCCATACTTATTCATATAGTGGTATTTATTAGAAGACTGGTGTACTTCAGCCTGCCAATGACAAACTTATGCCAGCTCTATCTTCTCTGGGTATAGGGATTTTCCTAAAAAAAAATGTTTGGTAAGAGCCACAACATCACAGCCTCATCAGAAGCTGACTCTACAAGAGTATCACACCAAGTACCCTATGGTGTTTACCTGATCTGCTGGGAGATGGATGTACAACCTTTCTAATTTCTACCTGGGAGATTAATCTAAGCAGGATAAGTCTAAATAACATCAACAACAAAGCATGTAAGGCAGGACCTACAAGGAAAGGCCTTCACTCATTTTCTGAAAAACAAAAGACTGTAGGAGAAAAAAAGTCGTAACAGTACTCTTCCAACACCTGGTAAATTACTGTAAGAATATAGCAATCAAATTTTTTTTCTATTAAGTCTGAGAAAAATTGCTTAACTAGAAGCAAAGAAAAATTAGTTTCAATTTTCAGAAACAGTTTCTAGCAGTAGGGTAAGTAGATGATTGGAAACTGCTACCAATGCAGGCAATGCAGAGTCTTCCACCAGTATGTTTTACAGGACTAGCTGGGCAAATGAATCAGAGATGATCAAGGTACCCCCCTAGTACACCGCAGAAGGATGAACTGTTCCCATAACATTTGATCAACAGACAATCTGCAGTATAATTTCCCACTGATTAGTCTGCTCCACATTTAGCCAACTTCCAATAAAAGCTATTCTGATATTGCTGCTGGCCACAGACCTGTGCACTTCTCATTATGGCTACATAATGAGGGTTGCTGGAGGGATTACAGGAGCAGGATGCTCCTGTAATCCCTCCAGCAACTTATTCTCCCTTGGCTTGACATATCTAAGATTCAGTTTTTGAAGTAACAGTACAGGCACCTGCCAAGACAATTCTTGTCTTTTTTTTTTTTCCCTCCCAGTTCTCTTGCCTCACACAGAAACTTTTTGGACTAAATGAGATTGGCATCCCTTCTTAAAACACTGGAAAAATGCTGCGCTAGAGAGCTGATATAAAGAGCAAATTGAGGTGGATTCAATCTAGTCCCTTAGTAGCCATGCCCTTTTTAACCAAAGTACTACACAGATCAATGAATAAAGAAACACCTTTCTATACCCCTGAACTAACCCTATAGAGCAAAAAAAAACAAAGTGATTAATAAAAAAATCTCTTCCCTCTATCCAGAGAGCTTCTCTAGCCTAGAAAATTTCATTGTTACAAGGAGTAGCATAAAGACTGGAGAAAAAGCATTGAAGAGGAAAATTTCAAGAAACTGATTTTGTAAGTGGTTGTAACAATACCATTATACTGACAGAACTTGAAAACAAACTACTTCCATTACTCCTTTTTCTTGACCATTGCTATGTCAAACCCAGGAATGTTTGTTAAGAAAATTTCATTAATTTAGAAGGTAAAAAAAAATCAGTACGTGCTTGTGCTGAATGCATCCAATAACAATTTAATTGTAAACCCTCCTATCCTCAACAGAAGGTGGGAAGGAAAATACCTTATTGCACTTGTTCAAATATTGCACTAAAAGTGGGATACATCAATAACCTGAGCTAGCACAATAGGCTGATAAATAGATTTTACAGTCAACAGAGAGGAAAAAAAGGCTAAACAAATGACTGCAGTTCACATTCTGGCTATGCAATACAGTCAGAATGTGGTCAGACCTCTTCTCAAAGCTGGCACCACAGTATGAATGCCACACTGACAAGCAAGCTTGCTTTTTCATTGACAGCTTTGTGTTACACTGCAAATTTCAAAACCAGATTATAATATATCACAGAGTAACTCCATCACTAAGTTCTCCTGAATGGAACTGAAATCAGCTTCAAGATATATTGCCTTATACTCCTCCCTGCAGTTTAGCTTTATATGGCATAGGTACATTGATTATTAAAAAAACCCCAACCAAGCAACCAACCAAATAACAACAGTTCACCGTGTAAGTTTTCAAGAGCAGAACAGTTATAGATTTCTGTCTTCTGCTGCAACCTGAATTCCACCACCTCTTACATCCATGTGATTCACTGGCTGCCATGCCACAAACCAGAACTGGGTCATAAAGGTCATTAAAGACTGCGCAGGCAATTGTAGACGATGCAATAAAACCAGAGTTGCATTAGCGGTCTTAAATGCCACAAGGTTGCACTTGACTTGCAAGTCAAACAGTATTTTCCTTACAGTCTTCTACAGGCAATTTCCAAGCTTGGGGAGGGGGAAAAATTCAGCAGGAAAACAAGAATTTCAGATTCAGAGGGCATCAGAAGAGAGGAGGGGGAACAAACCTGTTTATTTGTAGGTTATTCTACTTCCCTTCTCCCAGGTGGAAGCAGCAGGAGGAACTGCTCTCTGAGCCCTCATCAGAGGGCTGCTGCTCCTGTTAGTGAAAAGCAGCATCAGCTGGCCCAAAATAATAGACTCTTCTGAGGGTACCACTGGCATCTAGACAAATGTGCTGCTGTAAATGAAGTTAAACAGTTCAGCTTTGGATGGTTTACTGCTGTCACAGAGGGTGCGGGGAAGAAGCAAGAATCTGGTCTGCCTTCTCCTTTCTCCATTAAATATTTAGCATTTTGACAATGCCACAAACTCACATGTAGAATTACTGTCTAGCTATTTATTATTTTAAAGGCTGCCAAAATTTTCCTGAAGAATGCAAAGGGGAGGGGGGGAAGTAGAGGGAGATTTCTATCATTTTATTTATAAGCCAAAGATGATTGGAATTTCATGGATAACGAAAAGGCATTTTTCAAGCCAATGTTAGACAATAAAGACGAGAACATTTACATAACCAAGAACCTCTACAACAGAGCTCTCTAAGATACATAAGCACACACAGATAATAATGTGTATTGTCTGAATGTTAATTGTTTGCATATACATATAAGTAGTGTTGGGCATAGTTACAGTTTTGAGGTCACATGTTAAAGTGCCAAGAGAAAAATAAACCAAAAAACACCCAAAAATAGAGTGCCTTATTAATCCAATACACTTGCATGCACAGCAGGTGCTGACAACAAACTCTGCATTTGTGAATGCCAAAGAAGTCCCACCACACAGCCTTGTTCTTTTTCTCTGTTTGACAGCCAGCTTGACACTTCTCAGTGATTTCCCACCTATATCTCTCCTGTACAGACAGGGTTATCTGACTTATAAATAGCTCACCACTACTGCTGCACAGGAGGTGGGGGGCCCAACATATACCCATCCAATGGCAGGTGATAAATTTTGTGAATCTGAAATGGAATGTGTTATTTACCAAGAAAAAAACCCAGGATTTTTAAATAGTCCTAATTAATGCAACTATCCAATTACTAAAGTGATGGCTACTAGTTTACTAATTGTCATTTACAAAGACCATACAGTAGTAGTTTCTTTTTTTGATTCTACTACAACTGATTATAAATGTGCAATGCTATGAAAGAAATTAATTAATTAAATTTAGGTATAAACTATTTTTTAAATGTTTTAAAGTCCAACGTATCTGAACATACACAGACTTTTGTCCTTTGTACTTTTACAAATCTGGTTCCCATATAAACTAGATGTGTGAGCCGTGTGTGTCAAAGCACCATGTAGTATTTTATCTTTAGCCCTTTTAAATGACTGAAAACATTCTTCCCCAAATCTGGAATCTTCCACTGCTTGAATCTGCATAGGGTTAAACCTGGGTCAAATTCCATTAACCTGTCTCAAAGAAAATATTAACTCGGTCGAAATGTTTGCTGTGGTATCAATCAATGAAGTGTCTGGTGGAGAAAAACCATCAACTTCAAACCAGATTCTGGGCTGTCTTTATCAGATTCTTAGGAAGCTGCACCAATCATGGCATACATGCCAGTTTTTGTTCACATAACTTTCAAGAGAAAAGCCAGTATTATTCAATTATAATCCAAAATTATTAAGTTGTTTCCCCCCCCCCAATCTAAAGCTACACTAATAACTAGAGCCTTTACCTCACCTGACCATCAGCTTTGTCTCGGTTACTTCTATCCAATAAAAATCTTCTGACATCTCTAGCTTTAAATCAATATTATCAGCCTCTTTTTTTTTCTTTTATCTGGATATGCCATCTATTGTTAAAACAAACATAACAAGTCTTGATCTTCCTAGATAATTTGGTACACCATGCTTATGGGCAAATGTCAAATCCCTACAAAACCCAAAAATCCAGACAGAAGCAAAATACAAACTAAGTACAGCTTAGCCATTTTTCTAAGATCTTGAGATCAAAAGATACACCACATTATGTGACAGAAACTCCCTACATGACAGACATTTTGATTGCAAACAAACCTTCTGTTAAAGCCATGCCCTTGTAGCCTATTCAGTTTGCTACTCTATCCAATTTGGTTAGTAACTTGGCAATCTGAGCACCTTGCAGTTATTTTATTAAGCATGCTGGGTGAATCAAGAAACATCCTTGAGACCGCGAAGTCTGCACAGCAGGGGCATGTGATTCATGACATGGGCTTCTGTGCTCAGTGTTGCCACAGTTGAGCTACCGCATACTGACCCACAGCAGAAAGTTCATCTTCACAAGAAACTGAGACCTGGGCTATATGGAGACAAAATATATATATTTGCTCAAAACAGAGCCTCCTCATAGAAGGGGAGAAAAAAAAACCCTATCTATGCTATACAGTGGACAAATGGTAGAGCGGCAGAGCGCTGCACATCTCATGTTGTTAGCTCCAAATCTTGCAGCAGTTACACATGTTCACACCTGAACTAAGTTCTAACTTCTAACTTCTGCACCTGAGCTAACTGGGGCTCAGGAAATTAGCTGGACTGTGGTACTGAATTAACCAGCGATATGGCTTTCTGTATTTGTATTTCTCTCCTTGGAGCCCTAAGAAAAGATTGGTATGCTGTATATTGTGAATAAAACAGCTTATATATATGATGAGAAAAGCATATTTGCATTATTCATGTCCTGCAATAAAAAGCACCATATAGTCTTTCAACCAAAACGCTCAGAGGTTAGGAAATGTTACTGACATCCCGTAGCATTGGTTCAACCCATCTCTTTATCCTAGCATAGATTTACATTATTTTTATTTAATTACTGCATGATGTATTTTAAATAATCATTTGTATTGGGTTTGCATCACAAGGTTTTGGTAGTGGGGAAGGCTACAGGAGTAGCTTCTTGCCCCCCATGTCCAATAGAGACAATGGCAGCATGAAGAACTGCAGCCCATGGGACAGGCTCATGCTGGATAAGTTCATGGAGAACTGTCGCCCATGAGAGGGACCCCATACCGGAGCAGAGTGTGAGGAGTCCTCCTTCTGAGTAGGAAAGAGCAGAACAAATAACTTGTGGTGAGCTAACACCAACCCCCCATTCCTCTTCCCCTGTGCTGCTGGAAGGGAGGANAAGGCTACAGGAGTAGCTTCTTGCCCCCCATGTCCAATAGAGACAATGGCAGCATGAAGAACTGCAGCCCATGGGACAGGCTCATGCTGGATAAGTTCATGGAGAACTGTCGCCCATGAGAGGGACCCCATACCGGAGCAGAGTGTGAGGAGTCCTCCTTCTGAGTAGGAAAGAGCAGAACAAATAACTTGTGGTGAGCTAACACCAACCCCCCATTCCTCTTCCCCTGTGCTGCTGGAAGGGAGGAGGGAGAGAGACTGTGAGTGAAGCTCAGCCCAAAAAAGAAGGCAGGTGTGGGGGAATAGTGTTTTTAAGATTTATTTTTATATTTTCTCATTAGCCTACTCTTATTTTTATCGATAATAAACGGGTTTTCCCAAGTTGAGTGTTTTGTTTGTGACGGTAATTGGTGAATGATCTCTTCCTGTCCTTATCTTGACCCAGAAGCCTTTCATTTTATCTTCTATCCCCTGCCCAGCCAAGAAGTGCAGTGATGGAGTGGCTTTGTTGGGCACCTGGCCTCCAGCCAGGGTCAACCCACCACATTGCTACAAGATCTTTTTTGGTTTTCCTTGTCTTTTTCAGAGAACAAGACAGATAAAGCTTATACAATTAATGAAGAAAGTGTTCTGGCGAGCCCTAGCCTTCAAGAATTTGAGTTTGCAAATTAAATACTCTCTTTTTAACACAGAGAGTTCTGGGGGACGTCACCAGAAAGAAATTTTGTGACCAAATTACCACTCTAGAGACAGTGTCATGCAATTCGTATTTTATTTTAGATGGTCTTCCTACTGCAAATCAGTTCTGCCAATCCAGCCACCATCTCACTTCCTAATAAGTTTGTTAGCTGTTCAGGTAGAGACCATTTTAATGTTATGCATTCATATGTTACATAACACAGTGAAACCCTGTTCACTGGTTAGAGCCCTACTGGTACTACTAAAGTAATTATGATACCACCCACATAAGAGGTACCACACCAACCCACCACTTAAAAGACCACCTGGAAGTGCTGAGGCATGCAAAAGTAATGAGGAAAATAACTAAACAGGTTGTTTCAAAACCTTAATTAAAAAGTGTTTCTTTTGTGACTCGGTCACGTTCTTTAAAATACATCATTTTGTCCACCCTGCTTTATAGTATGGCGAAAAAAGCCTGACAGAACTTAAGAGTAAAATATTCTCCACTACAGGCAATGTATTAATAGGTAGCCAAACCTCTAAACACATTTTCCATCTGAGACTAACTCAGGAGCATGGTTTTAAAACTAATTAGCAAGGTAACCTTTCTTCCTTAGGGAATCTACTGCGGCCAAAGCAAAACATGCCCAATCCAAAATTCATATCTAGGTTTCCTGCCAGCCAATACAGGACTAATTCCCACATCAGCCCAGAGAGTTTCAGCCATATTCAGTGCACAGCTGACCATAAGTTCACAGGTAAGGCACAAGATGGTGTTTGTTGCAAGAAAGCCTTCCTTATTTTGGCCACTCTTAAGAGCTTAGAGGATTTAAAAAATAGCGAGCTAGTGACAACTGTCATAAAACACTTAAAGCTAAACACAGCAGCACAGGTTTACTTATATATGAACTTTGCAGATAAAACCACCAACTTGTAATTACCCATGCACAAACAACAGCAACAGGCATTTTCATAACATTTTGCTATAACACAGCCCAGGTGCAAAGCCTGCAGCAGAAACTTGGCTGGTCGCTGTGGCAGTCTCTACATGGTAGGGCAGGTGCATTCTGTAACATGGCCCACCATTGTGGTCTCTGGTTGTACCTCCTGGCTGCTTCCCAGCAGCATGTCAGGACAGAGCTAATGTGCGCACCACTCTCCCACACACCTGGGCTTTCCTTGAAAAAAACCTAAACCCCTGCAGGCAGTGGGAGACACATGCACTCCCATCAGGGGACCAGGAATATAAGCACGTGGCAGAGATGATGGCCCACCAGTGCAGAAGCCAGGGAAAACACGGGCTTTTGGATCTCCATGCAGAAAGAGGCTGGAGGTTTGTATCTGTGCCAGTACAACCTGTGTCCCGTGGCATGACCACTGTCAGTGTGTAAGGGCAAGCAAACAGGGGAAGCAGGATGAACACCTTACTAATTCATAGGAAACAAATCAAGAAATACGTCAGCTTCCCAACTTTGAGCTAGCCAGACAATAGCGACAAAGCCCAATATTAAATTTACATCACTACAGCATCACATGAGAGAAAAATGCGACAAGGCTTTATTTGTATTTGGAGAGAAAGTTAATGGGGTTATGGCATACAGATAGGGCATGCTACCATAATACAAATGGTATCTGGTATCATGCAATCAAATCACCAAATCATATCCTAAAATGTGCCTTTATGTGTTAGGCCTGCAAGCAGAAGAGATGTAATCCTCTCTTATGTTCAGAACGCCACATCCACCATCAAATACACAGTGTATATGTGTCTGGAAATGTTCCCACTAATAGCCATTTCTATTTTGTTTACCTCCATAGGAAAATAGGGAAACACTTGACAGAAAAAAAGAAAATACCTACCTCTCTTCAATCACACCTCAAGTTTCATCAGGAAACAAAAAATGCTGGTTTAACAGTCTACCTTTAGCCCACAGATAGATCTGAATTCTCTATGGAATGAAACTTGGTTAGAAGCTTATCAAGGAAGTGAGTTCACTACTCTCTAGAACATGGCACAGAAATAAAGATATATTGAGTAAGACAGTCTGTAGCTCTCAGCAGGAATAAATTATCTTCTGCTAATACTGTTCTCATTCAGTGTAAACTTCCTTAGCATATGCTCAGTTTCTGCTAAGAAATGGGCAAATATTTAGCCAATTAAATAACTTACTATTTTTAGATTAAACATCTCTTGATGTCGAGGTCTTCTGCAGTAGTACTCTCAGAACAGAACAATGATTTAATTTAAAAGTGTAACAACCTGACTTAACCACAGGTGTTATTCCCTTTTTAAAAATTAAGGTAGTATGAAGACCGTGCTATGCATATAGCACTGGTGTAACTGGCTGAGCATCTCCTGCTCCTCACCTGTGACTGCACTAGCCCTACACAGGACATGTCAGGGGTGGTGTGTGGGCACTCCAGAGATCGCTGCCCCAAGCCTGCTTTGGCTGAAACATCTCAGCCCAATTTAAATTTTTTTAGGACTGTAACCTCCCAATGGAAAAAGCTCTACGATGTCTTAAGATTCCCTGTCAAGAAGCATGGGCTCAAGGAACCCTAGATGGTACAGGCAGAATGAACATGTCATTGCAAACACCGTGACTGAGGTGGTTCTTCTGGTGGCAGCCACTACACTAAATGTATGATATACTCCGAAACACACGTTCAGAAAGTGGTCCAAGTGACACGCTGTGGGAACAATCTGAGGAGCAGCCTGTGACATACTCAGGGACATTGCTTCCCAAGGCCAAGCAAAACTGGACACCAAAGTGCACCAAACACTGGCTTAAGGGCACAGTATTAAAAGGGGAAATATTAATCCTACTTTCATATCATAGTTTTGTAATACTTCTACTTTCTTCACAAAATGTACCATATGATTCTTTTCCCGAGATATTAATCATTATTACAAGACTAATGCAAACAAACAGAAGAAATTATTACTGGAAACCTGAGCCAAGAAAATAGTGAAACTAAGTGGAAGTATGCAATCTAATGCTCAAAGGCAAATGGCATAAACAGGGTAGATTTTACATATGAAAAATCCAATCTGTATGCCTTTTACTCACCGTTTGATGACTTCGGTCACAGTAGCGCAGTCCAAAGTAATCTATCTCCACTAGGTTTAAGTGACGAAATACGTAGCCCAGGACAACCGACCCTTTCGTTGACTTCTGTGGGAAAGAATTTACAGAGCCTTTTCACAAAGATGCTCTGCCTTTGTCAGCTATGTGCAGTGGCATTCATGCATTCAGTTAGCTTTGTTAAGGAAAAAAAAAAAAAAAAGAGGCAATTCCCAGTGCCTTTGACAAAAATACAGCCGTACAGAGGAAAATATTTTGCCCTCATAGAAGTTTAATCAATCATTCTGCTAATTCTATTAGGTAGCTGGCAGGTCAATAGTTACAAAATACAAAACCAAACCAAAAGCAAAATACTCAAGTGTACTTGTATAAGCTGGCAAACCACGCATTTTTCTACAAAACATCAGTTCTCTGATCAAAATTCTAATCCATGTGACATACTTTAGTTCTGAAAATCATACTCTTCCTTCCAGTACGGTACTGATACTCAAACTGACAACAAAGCTTAGGAGGCAAAACTTTGCCCTTAATATGCAAATTACGCATCATTAGCTGTTCTGTTACTACTTGTTGTAAAGGTTAGGTTTTAATTGTTTACTTTTAATATATTTCTGATGTAAGTTGGAGCAACCCAACAACCTGAATTGGAATAATCTTGTTGTTTTCTAGTATAGTTCTTCATTAAGGGCTTACACCAGTATTTGCAAACAATGCTGGGCACAATGCAAATAACATTACACTATTGAGAATGCATTAGAAAAAGCTCACTTCCACCTGAATGCCTCCTATTTGTCAGTTTGCCTGGCAGCCTTCAACAAACAGACTAGGAAAACTGAGAATAATTACACAGAACAATTCCACTCAGAATCAGTTAAGCGCCTTTGACTAGTGCAGTCCTAAATTCTGCAAGAAAATATGGACATAACTCATAACTGGGTCTTGGTTAACTGCTTAATGTTGTACAAACTGCTGAACTGTAGTAACACCACCAGAGAGAAAAGAAATAAGAAGAGGAAGCTGTGGTATATTTTCTGTGCTATTTTACTTTTTAGCCTATGAAAAAACAATGTTAGAATCAAAATGACAAATAATATTTATTTTTAAATCATTTAATTTAGCTTCACATAACAACAGTGAAGATGCATTTATTTATTTTTTTTAGCAGGTTCATTTTGGTCAGGATTTGTATCCACAAATTTTAAAGGCAGAGCAATACAACAATTTCAGAAGGCTATTCACACTCTGAGCAAGCCACGACAAGGTAAACAAGGTGGGCTGGGAACTGCATGTATATCCATGCTACTCATCCCTTGCTATATATTTGCTTAAACCAGATGTTCTTCAAAGGTTATCAGCATGTAACAGTCTAAAGCTATCATACAGGTTACTTACACTAGGCAACTGTAATTACATATTCGCCCAACATGTTCATTTGGACTTAATAATCGACCACAAAACAGAAAACCATTTGCGGGTAAACACAATTGAAGTAAGCGTAAGTTGACTAAATCTCATTTTAGCACTTTGGATAAAACAAAGCAGTACAGATATTTTACCATCACGTTCCTCAACAAGAAACTGAACTTGAGTTTTAAGAATAATGCAACACAAGAATCAGTCCCTCTTTGCTACAGACTACCAGTGACACTACAGCAATTAAGACAGAAGCACACAAAAAAACCTTAAAGATATTTAAAATACAGTTCATGTTATCAGACAGCTGGGATTCAAGACTGAAGTGTGTCCTGCCTCATTTTATCTTCAAATCAGCTGTTATTCAAAAACACAGGAGAGATGTCCCACTAAGAACCACATAGTTATCTCAACATTCATATGTCACATGAGGCAAAGTGACTTCACCATTGGGATTGCCTCCATTGTCGTTTAAACAGGACAAAGAAAAAAAAGGCATCTCTAGAAACCACACAGTGAAAGCTCAAAAAACCACAAGCAGCCCTGACTCCAAGCAACCCACTACTGGGAGTAATCAAAGATACTGAGTTAGTAAAGAAGGTTACACAACTGCACCAGCTTAGGATGCTGATAGTCTTCCTGGGTGGAACTCTTCAGTCATTCTATGACTACAAGGGGCTCTACACTGAGTCTCTGGGGCAGCTTTACTCCTGTGGAGGATAGAGCTAGGGTGTTAACCCCCAGAAAACACACACACTTTACACCTGGTTTGGCTGAAATGAAACACTCCCTTCTTTCCTTTCAGAGATAAAGGGTAATGATGCATTAAAAGCTTTTTAACTGCTTTTTACTTAAATTGTTGAGAGAGAACATAAATGCCTGTTAATTTATTCTCTTGACACAGCTCAGTTAACACTTCCATCACTGCAGGTCCTGGAGAAACAGCTGGTCCAGCTGTGGGGAAATGCTGATCAAAACCATCCATCTTCCAACCCACACCTACTGCAGCAAGATGCTCAAGACATGGTTACCCTCAGCTAAACCACATTGTGTGCTGCACTCTGAGCCCTCCTCACCAATCCTTTCCATGTCCTTCAGAGATGTCTGCATGTAGACAAGGCAGTGTGCTTCGTAAGGTAACTGCCTGGATGAGAGCTACCAGGTATCCCCACACCCTTCTTACCTCACCTTCCTCAACCTTGTATTTTCCCAGCACTGAAGAGCACTCTTCAGGTAAAACACTGACCTTTACTGAAATCAACACAACCTCATTCTCAATTTAAATTATCATTTTAAGCCACATAATTTCAGGGTTTCATGCAAGTAAATTGTCTCTACAAGTAGCATTAAGAGCCAAGTAGCCAATCCTCAGTCCTGAAACGTATTTTCAACACACCTGAAGAAAGTTTTGCATACAGATGAGATATCTTATCTCCCCTGAAAAAAAATGACAGCAAATTTCAGCAAAAATACAGACTAAAACTATCAAAGATATTAAGAGGATTACATTCACATCATATGGCACTGTGAAAATTACATAATGTGCCTTGCATTTAGCTCAGACTTGCTAGAGGCTTGCATTCGTAGGGGTAAACCCAAGTATATCATCATCAGTGCTTTCAAGAGAGAACAAAGAATTGTTCAAATGAGTCATAACATCTTGCTTTACATGTTAGCACCATGGCTTCATAAACCAGAAAGGCAGGTTTCTACTGGCTGAAGAAAATGACAGAATATTCAGGAGAGATCCGATTTAATTGTACTTTTTAAATCAAAAATAAATCATACTTTTGAAAACGGTACAGTCATTACTACATATTACCATATTCACATTACAGTATACTTAGTCACCAGAAATTCTTATCTTCCACACAAGCTCATTGCTTTTTCTAGTTGGATATTGTTTAATTTTCTCTTTTGCGTTCTATATCATAATTTAGGCCAAATCAGTTCCATGATCAATGCTAACTGAATTTAAAGACAAAGAAACACATGCAGCAATGCCTGATAAAGTAGGATGCTGTTTCCTCTATTGAAAGAAAAGCACTGTAGGTAGAAAAAACTCTTATTATTAAAAATAAAATAACACATTGTCTCATGTAGTTCAAACACCTATTGTGCCCTTCTCCTGAAAGTGATTCAGTATGCAGACTCTACCTCTTAAAACCTCACAAAAGCCAAGGAAGATGCAGATAATTCATGAACCTTTGCTCAGAAAAAAAGGCTTAAAACCTCAGTTTGCCTGTTGGGATGCCTGCCACTACCATGAGTCTGTTGGAAAGTCACACCTGATGCTGAGTCAGTTACTCTGGTTATATACTCGCAAGACAAAACACCACAGAACAAGAGTAGAAGGTTTCTAATGCTGAACAAAGGAGTTTACACTGGAGTATGGACAAACAGGGAGGATACCATAAAGGACAACACACAGTCATGCTAAGACATTCAGAAACACCTGTCGAACATCCCCACATTTCCTTGTTGAGGGCAAGACTGTGTGGGTTATGCTGCTAACAGACCCTCCCAAGTGGGAAGCGGCATTTGATCTGCTACCTGTGCTAGTCAGTGGCTAGTGCCCATGCAGTACACAAGGTGATCTGCGCATGCTGGCAACAGAGCCTGTGCACTGGAACTTTCCCCCACCTGTGCAAAGAACAAGTACAGCTCTTGGCGTGTATGTTTGCACCACCACGCATGCATCAAGCCAGCCAGACAGCATCAATATACTGAGGCAGACATACTCCAGACAGCAAACTTGACGCAACACTTTCAGAGAGCAACCCGCACCATTTTGTCCTAAGTAAAAGGCACTAAGGAGAGATTAAAGTTACATACAAAAGCAGAGTACAGCATGCAATTGAGGGCGAGCAGAGCCACTACTCACCCCATTCCTGGTAGATACATAATAGAAATGGGTGCCTCTAAGTCCTTTCTCATTATTCTTCGTCCATTTCCGCCCCCCCCAGACCTTAGTCCCAGAAAAGACCAGACCCCAAGGACGTTTTCCGTCTATGAAAACAGCAAGACAAAAGGCTCTAAAAATCAAAGGTCCCGGTGGTCTTTGCCAACACAGAGTAGGCACCCCTTTTCACCAAGGCAGTCAACCAGCCAGACCTCAATTTGCACACTGCATGTTCAAGCAGAGAAAAATCTTTAAATTAACAATGCTAAATATTTACAAATATATTCACCTAGATAAAAGAGCTTGACCTTAATTTGCAGAATACGTGTCCAGAGAACAATTTACATTATTGTTATTTTATATGTGCAGACATTCTCCAGCACAATCAAATAAGAGAAGTAAATACTTTCAGCAACTGGGAATTTAACACATGCAAATTTAATACCACAGTCTGCCCTAAGTATACACCATCCAAACTGTGCTAATCCATCCTCCCATCTCTCCTTGTCCTTCACCAACAGCAGACATGCCAACCTCCTTTGAGAGGTTGGTGGGGTTTTTTCCCCTGAGAACTCACAATTTTACAGACACATATACAGACCTTCCCACCTCTGTTCCAAGAACTTGACACAGCACTTTATCTGTCAGCCACACATAACCTGACTTTTAAGTGCTCTTGGTGTTAAGTAGCCTATGGAATGGCCTTGCTTTTACTAATGGTCAATCTAATGCATTCCAGGCAGAAACTGGTGTTCTAGAAAAATATCTTCACGTGATTCTTATCCATCCAATTTTGCAATTGGTGTACCTGTCCTAAATTTATAAAAAAAATTAAAAATTCACTCAGGGACCATTTCCTTAAAAGAAGGGAAGACTTCTGGAAGTAGGGTCTCCAGCTAGTTAAAACTATCCTAGAGTTGTCTAGAGTGCACTTTTAGACTGCGATCTTTGAGTCACAGATAGATGTAAACTGCTCTACTTGACTCTGAAAAAAACATTCATTGGGAAAAAAAGAGGAATATTTAACATAATACTTGGCTTATGGGAAGCTACTTCAGCTCAGTGAGCTCCTTTTTGGGGGGTACATAAAAGCAAAGATATGCTTACCAAACAAATATTATTTACTTGGTAAGTAATGCAATTTGTACATGCATGCACACCGTAAGAAATGCTCCAAGCAGGAAACAAAGTCCAGTGAAGACAAAAAAGGCACAGCAAAAATAAGCAACAGCAAAACAAATAAATTTTTAAAATCTACTTATGTACTTACTGATACTTATTTTTACTAATTACTAAAATTGAAATCTCATCAGACATGAACAGTATTTCATGAAATGGCAGCAACTAGTTCTGTATAGAGTCATTCCAGACACTTGAGTTCTATTCAAAAATCTATTCATTAATCTATCCTGGAATATTAACATTATCCAGTTCATTAACATCTACATTTACTGTATGACAGACAAGGTATCAAAAAATGCATTTCAAATTTTTACTGAAAAAAGCTCTTTTGCAGAACTGAATACCAATGATAATTTCCATCATTCTCGTGCACTTTTAATAAATTCTACATCAAAGACAGAAGCCATTATGACAATAATGAAGTTCAAAAAAACCAGCATACAACCACTCCTTTAGAATGGTTAAGATGTTGGTTACTATTATTGTTCTACTTTTCAGAAGATACTCCTCACACGTAAGTGTGTGACCTGGTGTATCTTCTTGGCAGGCAGGGGTTCTGCATGTCCTGATTAGGGATGCTCCAGAAATACACCACAAGCACCTGACAAGGCAGAAGACAAGTGCATGTGAATTTATAATGCATGCACTTGTCATGCACTCTCACGGATTTCTTTTAAATAATTCCTCATGAATATGGAAGATGCATCCCTTTGGACCCACCAAAGGCTGCAAAGCTGAGCGACAGGAGAAGGCCTTCCTTCCCCCCTGAAGCTGTGAGTGTCTCTGTGGTCGAGCAGGGCTCTCATGGGTGTATGGTGGAAGACAAGTGCTCACATCACAGCCCTGGGTTGCCTGACCACAGGCAGTGGGGTGTCCGACGTGCCAGATGCTCAGTAGCAAGCCCTTTTGTGGGCAGGCTGCCCACAGAAATGTGCTGCCCTGGGGCAAGAGCGGGCAGAGATCACACTGTCCACCTGGAAACAACTCCCGCACAGGCAGCCAGCGTGGGCTGCTTCACCCAAACTTCACCCACCTGCACCATCCATCAGCCCCCCACCAGCATATCCCACCAGCAGTAAAAGCAGTGGGGCTCTACAACTCTTCCCCAAAGGATAGTGCATAAAACCACTCTTGCTCTGGACCCAGGAGTCCCTGCAAGTACAGAGCTGGTGGAGCTTTGGTTGTTTCTGCATAGCAAGCTCAGTGCATCACAACCATCTATATTCTGACTTCCACCATCCAGAGGACAGATCCGGTTCACATCCAGCCTGAGCTGCTTTCAGAAGTGCTCAGCAGAGTTTTCTCCTGGCAGAGAAAAGATGATATACTTATTTTTGGCATATTCATTCCTTATAAAGAAAGCATCCCATGTTTTCTAGTTAATTTTCTTGACACAACTTGTGTAAAACCTTTTTCCATTTATTGAAGCCTTTCTTGGAACCTCTCTCATAGAAATTTATTGCAAGTTTAAATTTTTTCTTTGTTGTTTATCTTGTATTGAAATAAAACTGGTGTTTTCTCTTTCGATTTTTGTCATCTTTTCAGTAGTTTGGTCTTATTTCTTATTTCTTTTGCCCTATATGTTTTAATGGAGCAGTATTTCTTAGGTTGGTTCTATCAATTTACATACAAAATAGAGAATAAGTACAGAAAAACAATTTTTTTTTTAAATTTAAATAATCTATTTATGGTATGTCTAGTTCTAATCCATCTCTTTGACAGACTTTGTAATTTCTGCCTGTGTTGAAAAGGAGGTATTTTTAAGTACCAAAGCCACACTTCTAACATTCTGATTTTTCCTATGGTCACTGGTCTAAACACTTCTAATTTAAGTGTTGTAGGCATTTTAACTGAGCGCATTAAGTGTGGCAGTTAAGGAGCACAAGAATCTACAATTTAAATATGTCATGCACTTCGATTAACTGCAAGACTCTCGAGGGAGAATCTCAGTAAAGAGCTAAATACTAAAAGGCTTTAAGAAATAGAAAATGAAAAAAATTAAAAATATTCATTCTGTTAAATGCTTTGGGATTTTTCTACTACTTTAGCTGTGAAACAGAGCAGTAACAGAGTAATAGGGTTACAGTCTTGTAAGAAGTTGGCTCAAACTATTCACAGAATCATAACTAGTAGAACTGTGGGGGAGAGGGATGTAACTTGGTTTGTTTGAGGCTAAGAGGACCAAGAAGAATGTGAAGGAGAAAAGATCAGTATACATCCTGTTAATCCTTCATTTTATCATTTCTTTCATTCAGAATTAATGGTTGTACTGCCAGAGCTGAGCATACCTGTAAAAGCTTGTTCATACAGAGCACCACAACACTGTGACCAAAGAGCAAACCACCTTCTCGTGCACTCTCTAAAGCACAAACTTGCCATTCTGCTTTGCACATGCTACAAGCCCTGTAGACACTTACACTCTCGTCCACATTTTTCTTCAGTATGACTCAGAAGTGTAAATGCCTTCTTCTGTTTCCCAGGAGACTTACTGCTGCTACTCCGTGACTTAACTGTACCATCCCACTTTTTTTTTTTTAATTCTATTTCTTTCTATCAACTACTTCTTTCTCTCATTCTTTTCAAAGCTTTGGTCATGGAGTCAGCAACTTCTGACAATAATTCCCCCAAAATTCTCATTTTCTTCTTTAACCTTTTTTTTAACCCATCTTCAAGACTAAGGGCTGTGATGGAGTAACACAGAGGTTTAAAACTGTGTCTTCAAGCCAATTCACATCTTAGAGCCCTCTATCAAGTTCTGTTCAAAAAACATGAAAAAATTCCGTGTACTTTCCTTCTTCAGTAGAAAATAAGTTAGTTTCAGACTTTTTAAAATAATTTGATTCAGTTAACTAAACTCAGTATCATTCAGTCAAGAGACATTACAAGAAGCCCAAGAGAAAAAGTTACCAGGAAAAACATTTGAGCCCTTCTCAGATGCAAAATTAATGGAAGAGACACTGAATCTATTTTTGAAAGGACAGAGGCTCCTTTTCTTTCTTTTCACTGGGTAAGGCAGGGAAAGGAGAAAAGGAGAAATATAAGAAAAAAGGAGTAGCGTCTCCATTAAAAAAGCCTTTCAGAGTACATGTATCTTTGACTCTTGCATCTTTCAATCTGTGATACACACCCTAATGTGTGGATTAATGTCTGGACATGGACCAGTTGGAGAGGGTCCAGAGGAGGGCCACAAAGATGATAAGGGGGCTGGAGCACCTTTCCTATGAGGACAGGCTGAGAGAGTTGGGGCTGTTCAGCCTGGAGACGAGAAGGCTCCAGGGAGACCTTGGTCTCCCAGAACCTCAAGGGGGCCTACAAGAAAGATGGGGAGAGGCTGTTCAGTAGGGCTTGTTGTGACAGGACAAGGGGTAATGGTTTTAAAATAGAGGGAGGTAGATTTAGATTAGATATCAGAAAAAAGTTCTTTACTGTGAGAGTTGCGGAACACTGGAATAGGTTGCCCAGAGAGGTGGTGGATGCCCCATCCCTGGAGACATTCAAGACCAGGTTGGATGAGGCCCTGAGCAACCTGATCTAGCTGAGGGTGTCCCTGCCTCTTGCAGGGGGGTTGGACTAGATGACCTCTGTGAGTCCCTACCAACTCTAGCCATTCTATGATTCTATGATTCTAATGATATAGAGCTGACCTTTCTATGAAGTAAGAAAGCCCCATGAGAGCCTTATTCGACCACAGAGACACTCACAGCTTCAGGGGGGAAGGAAGGCCTTCTCCTGTCGCTCAGCTTTGCAGCCTTTGGTGGGTCCAAAGGGATGCATCTTCCATATTCATGAGGAATTATTTAAAAGAAATCCGTGAGAGTGCATGACAAGTGCATGCATTATAAATTCACATGCACTTGTCTTCTGCCTTGCCAGGTGCTTGCGGTGTATTTCTGGGGCATCCCTAATCAGGACACGCAGAGCCCTTGCCTGCCAAGAAAACTTCAAGGTATTTTCATTTGCTGTTCTCCTAAAGGCTAGTCAAGCTATTTCTTTCCACCCCCCAGCTGTAAACTAGATATTATGGAACAGAATTCAATGGAATCTGCATTACAAACAACCACCATAATTTCTTTTTTTTTTTGTATACGAACTTGTAATTCATATTTGAGAGTGCTTATTTTCAGTTTAAGATTCACCTGTGTTGTTAATTGAAACACATACTGAACTTTTATAGTCTATGTAATCCTAATTACCGCATCCCCAAATCCTTTTTCAAAACTTACTTTCATTTTAATTACTTAAAAATTTTATTTCCAGATTGGTTGTTTTTAATTTCTCATGTTGATTGACATTAGAAAATTACTTCTGCCTGCAACACTGACAGAAGACAAAATGATACATTTGTTATCCTAAAAATGCATATATGTTCTCTGTATCACGTGGGTAACTCAAATGACATGGTGCTTCTCATAAAACTGATTTTATTCTACAGGAAACTCAAGCCTGAGTAAAATTTTGTTGTAAAAAAAGATTGAATTTTTTAGAAATACCCTTTTTAAAATATCCACCCCATGAGGGCAATGGAAAATACAAAAAATACTGAGTATTTTTGTTCTAAAAGTAGTTTCCTAGACACTCTCCTTAGCAAACCTCCCCCACAAAAACAGTTACCATGTTTGGACCACAATAGGAACATATTATCTTTTAGAAGACTGTAATGGCTGCTAATGGAGAACTCTATATACCTGCTTTCTCTCCTGCCCCTTCTAGAGTTTCAGGCTGTCCTGAAGAGCTGCTATCCAGTACCACACACTGCATGAGGTCATATTACCATTTTACTGGTAGTGAACTGCATTCAACTTTAACAACCTTGACTGAAAAAAACATAAAAGCCCCTCCATGGGAAAGGAAGGAGTCTAACAGATCCGTGGCAGCAGTGGGGGACTGAAAGGATGGACCTGTCACAGCTCCGTGCTGCTCTTCATACTGACTAGTGCTGCCTGTCCTCTCACTCCTGTGCTCACAGCAAGGGAGCCTCATTCAGCTGTCAATCAACTCCTGAATCATTCTGCTGCCAATCAACTCCTGAAACACTGCAGATTTCAGCCCTGCGTATTCTAATAAACCAGAATCCAAGCCAGTTTTTTTTTCTTTGATACCCTTGTTTATGATACCTCATAAACAAACAGAGGAGGAAAGTGTTAACTTCAAATAATGACACACAGATAAAAATTTAAAGTATTAAAGCAACTTGCAAACTGCTAATTCAGCCTCTTGCGTGTATGTAACTTTCACACAAGACTCTCATTTCCTTCTCCTTGGCATCACTCCTCATGCCTTGCTGCCGGCCCTGAGCTCCTTAATTACATCTACCAACCATGTCATTTTGTTTACCCCAGTTTTCCCAAACACTTCCCAGTTCCTTGTCCCTTCCTAACACCTGTCTCTTTCCAGAAAGCACCCTCAATGATCACACTACCTTGTCACATACACTGCTGTTTCCCTCACCCTTTCATCCCCACTGGTTCCCACATATATTCCTTGAACAACCTGTGCACTGAACCACAGGTCCTTCCTCCGTCCTCTCTTTTGAGCCTCCTCCAAATCTGTCTTTTCACTCCCTCCCACCAGCCTGGCCTTTGTCCCCACTGGAATCAGGCCAAGAAATTTCTCTACAGTGTTGTATTGTAGGACAAGTAATGCAGAAACACATCTGACAGCTATAGACATAAGAACATTCTTTTCCATTCTGTGGCCCAAACTCAAGCACCAGAAACACCATTTACATAGAGGATGTGGTGGCCACCAAGACCTGACAGGTAAGGCAAGAGATAGCATCTTTGCCAGATTTACCTGATCTAAGTTTGAGAAGTATTTCAGCATCACAAACAGGCTTACTGTGGGAAAACCTCTAGAAGAAGAGGGAACACCACATCTCTGGCATGGTGACCATACACACTGATAGTAATTATCAAGTTTTTACTTCAAGGGTTTCTCAGACAAAAGTTGCCTGATTTTCTTCACAGCCAAACTTTTTCCTTGTTTCACTCCTGGAAATAACTAAACTGTTACAAACAAAACTTTGTGAAATAATGTAATTCAAGACAGAGTTCAAAACTTTATGGCTGGCAAACCTACAAACAGACAAAGCAACTTCAGTAGTGGTAACAACCCTCTCCCCAGTACATCAAATTCAGGAAGATCCCACAAGCTTTGCAGACTGAGTTTATAGCTATTTCCTCAGCAATTCTATTAAAAAGTTGGCATTAGTCTGAACTAGTCCTTGGGCATGTAGCTGTAGCGATAAGCCAGCTTGCTCCCTCTGAAAAACTGTACAAAGTATTCTGTGTGTTTTCAAGAGAAACTATGGGGTATTTTAGCCAGGCTTTTTCTCCCCTGTGACCTCCATTCCTTTCCCCTTTTAGTAATTAAACCTTTCAAGTAGTAACTTGATGTTAACCTCATTGATTCAGACAAGACACTACTTTCTCACTGATTAATCTGAATTTGTTCTCTGAAACAGTATATTTTTAAGTGTCTTTATATGCTACAGGAAAACTGCCTATATGTAAGAACACAATTCTAACACATTCACATACAAGGAATAGTAGGTCCCCATTCAGCCCATCAACATTCAGTGGGTATGTTGCCATCAATGCTAAATCTGTGTTGAAGGTTTATAGCAAATAGCATTGCAGACAGCCTTCTGAAGAAAATATTCTTTATATGTCAGATATACCACAGTTTTCATTATGCATAGAAAATAAGATTCCATATGCACTACCTTTAAAGAGCACACAGAATATTTCTAAAAATCTATGTACAAGTTTTCATTAACTTGTAAACAGGATATATTAGACATTTATGAAATATAAAAAGATTGTGCTAACTTTACTGTTATCTATTAATGTCTAATATATCTTGAGTGTGGAGGAAGGATGTTTTTAACATGAAGATACAAACCCAAACCTGTTGTAACTCTGCTTTGAAATCCATTTATACAGCAGGTTTTTGTTCGTTGATATGGAACCTACAAGAAACTGAGCATCTTATATATTGTATAATGTTATATATATTGATATATATGGTGGCTGCCTACCTAGTCTAGCAAAAATATCCCAGCTATTGAAGAAACAAATATAAATCAAAAACATTATTTANAATATAAAGAGGTTATATCGATGTGCAACTTCGGATGAATTTCTTCACTCACTGCTGATAGGGAGATTAGTGATAAGGACAGCATAAAGCTCTGTATACAAATGCAGAACACAGAATTTTGCAGAACTAGATCCTTTTTTCTCTACATTTAGTAGAAAATTATTATGTCTGCTCATTAACAAAAGTGTTCACAGAGATGTGAGCAGTTAACCCTTAAATGTTCATTGTCTAAATATTATGACTCTAATGAAGAATGCATCCTGAAAGCATCTTCAGTATCAGACTCAAGAACTTAATTAATAAAATGCCTCGGGCATGCAATCCTTTGCTAATGGGGGTGGCTGTATGCTATACTCCATGAGTCTGATCACACATCTCATAAAGAAGGAAAACAGGTTTTATAACAGCTTTCTGAATAAAAACGTGAAATCACAAACATATTTCACATTGGAAAAATGTCAATTAATACCAGAAGACAAAGAAGTCTGTTTATAATCCACTACTGATGTAAAAATAACTCATTCAGCTTTTCCACTTAGAGGGAAATTTGACAGAACCTGATCCTGTTCAAATCAACATGAATTTTATTACTGACTTCTGAGGTAGAGAATTTTAGATTAATGTTAGAAATAGGATTTCAAGTCTTCAGTCTAAACTCTGTGTAAGGCCAAAAATGGCTCACAGTGGAGCTACTGGAGTCCTGAGCTTAATCACCTTTGTGTGAACCCAAGCAGTAAACAGCTCCCAGCTCCCTCCCTGTAATATAACTGGGTAAAATGCCAATAACTGTACTCAAAGCAAAATAAACTACAAAACTGAAGACTGGTTATAAAAACTTTTGTTTAAACCACATGCTTGCAGGTAAACCACAAGTGTATTGTCAGGTGTCACCACTGGAGACAGTTGCACATTGCCAATGACCACTAGACAAATCTCAAACGATCATACATTAAAATGAACTAACTACTGGATATGCCCAGTAGAGTTCTTTCACTCCAGGCAAATCATAACATGTTCTGTGACTAGGCAACTAAACTCATATAGAAAATCACTACTTTCATTTTTTGCTTCTGTGGTGGGTTGACCCTGGCTGAAGTCCAGGTGCCCACCAAAGCTGCTCTATCACTGTCCTTCTCAGCTGGACAAAGGAGACAAGGCATAATGAAAAGCTCTTAGGTCGAGATAAGGAGAGGGAGATACCACTCGCCTAATACAGTTACCAGCAAAACAGACTCAGCTTAGAAAACACTCATCTCATTTATTACCAATCAAATCAGAGTAGGATAATGAGAAATAAAATCAAATCTTAAAACACCTTCCCCTAGCCCTCCCTTCTTTTCGGGCTCAACTTTATTCATCATTTCTTAAGCTCCTCCACCCCAGTGGCACAGGAGGATGGGGAATGGGAATTTGGGTCAATCCATCACACGTTGTCTCAGCTGCTCCCTCCTACTCAAGGGGAGGACTCATCCCACTCTGCCTCGGCTCCAGCATGGGGTCCTTCTCACAGGAGACAGTCCTCCTCCAACTCCTACAGTATGAATCCTTCTTTCCCACAGGGGTTGCAGTTAATGAACTGCTCCAACATGGGTCCCTTCCACAGGATGCAGACCTTCAGGAACACACTGCTTCAGCGTGGGTCCGCTGTGGGGTCACAAGTCCTGCCAGAAAACCAGACCCAGTTCTGCTGAGCTGTACTTAGGGGCATAACTTATCTGGATCCACTGAAAATAAACCAAGCTAGCACAGATCTCTCAGTTAAACTGTACAAATCCAACAGATTTTGATTTGTCACAGCCTGCTGATATCTCTGGGGTAATCATTTACTCCAGCCACAGCACATGTCTCCAAGGCACTTGGTATGTCTAGATCACATGAGATTTTTTACATAAAGTTGGTCAAGCCCTAGAAATAGTTATACTGCTCAAAACAAAGATTCACTTCTAGCTTGGGCCTGAGAGGAATACAACACAACCAGTGATGTATATGTTATTTATCCAGTTATTAAGAAGTTCATAACATTAACATAACCTCACTGGCTTTGACACTTCAAACCTGGACCTGCTGCCACAAAAGGCAGCTATTGCTCTTTCATGGATGAGTGGAAAACATAATCCCTGTATCTTTCAAATATTATAAATTAAAAAAACAAAACAAACCTTCTCCCCTAAAAAAAACCAACCCATAAAGATGCCACAATCGCTCCCCCCAAAAAACACCCCCAAAACAACAACAAAAAAAGCACCAACAACAGAAAAAAATACCCAATCCAGACCAAATAAACCCAAACCCCTTCATTGATAGGATGAACAAAGATCATCCAAGTAACTAACAAAATATGGAAGATGTACAAGTTGCACACTAAGCATGTAAGGTGGCAACTAGGAGTGCTAAGGTCTCCTTGGAATTAAACCTTGCAAGGAAGGTCAAGGATAACAGGAAAGGTTTCTTCAAATATACTGCAGACAAAACTAATGTTAGCAGCAATGCAGGCCTACTGATGAATGAGGTGGGTACCCTGGTGACTGAGGACAGTAAGAAGTTACTGAATGCCGCTTTTGACTTCTTTCTGTCTATACTTCCAGAGACTATTTGCAGGAGCCCCAGATGGCTGAAGTCCCAGAAGAAGTCAGGATAAACAAGGAGTCTGCCTCGGTTGATGAGGACTGGATCAAGGATCAATTAAGCCATCTGGACATGCATAAATCCATGGGTCCTGATGGGATGCACCCAAGGGTGCTGAGGGAGCTGGGAAAGTCATTGATAGGCCACTGTCCATCATCTTTGGCAAGTCCTGGGAAACAACAGAGGTGTCCAAGGACTGGAGGAAAGCAAATGTCACTCCAATCTTCTTGACTGATCTATTAGCCTTTCATGAGGATATAATCAGGTGGATTGATGAT
>VXBZ01008110.1:111182-125105 GCA_013399135.1 Heliornis fulica
CTCCTGGAAAGAATTCAGCGTAAGGCCACCAAGTTGATTAAAGGAGTGGAACATCTTATGACGAAAGGCTGAGGGAGCTGTGCCTCTCTAGACTGGAGGAGACTGAGAGGTGATCTCATTAATGGTTACATATGTATAAAAGGCTGAGCCTCAGGAGGATGGAGCCAGGCTCTTCTCACTGATGGACAGTGATAGGACAAGGGTAAACAGGTCCAAGCTGGAACACAGGAAGTTCCATGTGAACGTAAAGAAAAACTTTTCACTGTGAGGGTAATGGAGCACTGGAACAGGCTGCCCAGAGAGGTTGTGGAGTCTCCTTCTCTGGAGACATTCAAGACAGTCTGGATGTGTTCCTCTGTGATTTAATCTAGGTGATCCTGCTCGGGTAGGGGTGTTGGAGTAGGTGATCTTTCAAGGTCCCTTCCAACTCCTGACGTTCTGTGATTTTGTGAAGGTTTGCCTTGTCCTAGATTCAAACATTCTCCCTGAATGAAGAAGTTCTCATATTTTTGCATTCAAACTGTTCACATCTATGCACTTTGAAGTTGTCTGAAGGCTTTTATAAGCTCAGTTACTACCTGGTTATTACTCCCTGCCATAAGAGCAAAAGCTTCTCTTGGGAACACTATGAAGAAAGACGGCGCTGACACCATGCTTTGAAGACATTATCAAAGCCAGAAATAAGCCAGATACATTTCCTCAAGAAAGAGAATTGATGGATTTGGGGATATCCCATTTTGGCACAGAAGCAGCACAATATGATAAACAAGTGCAGATAATGGAAAACAAGTAAAGGAAGAGGAAGCATCATCTGCATTTGCACAGCTGTACTGAGAATGGTCCATCCAAGCTGCTGAACTCCGAAACCAAGATACTTATTTTTGTTTGATCTAGATTTGCTGGTCTTGACAACTTTAAATTTTTGAAGCAAAACCAAGATTCAACTCCACTGTCTTTCTAAACAAAGGGAACTCCTCTGTTGTGCTATTCAGAGTTGTAATAACCCAAAAAATCCTTACAGCTTTCAGCATAGATAGGATGGCAACTATCACTTAAGCAAAATTACTTGATTAACAACACTGTTCAGAGGTGAGAGGGGCAGTTCCTCATCACTATTTACCTGAGGTAATATTTAAACATGTACCCTTTACACGACCCTGCTTTAGTTTGTCATTACAGGATAAAATAATGGTGGTTTTAAAAAAAAATAAAATTAAAAAAATAAGGAACAAAACCATTGTGTATTAATGAAACTACAGGACACCTAATGCCAAAGCAAGGAAGGCAAAAGTATGTTGATATTCAAAGACTAGAATGTTTGCAAGTTTGTATTGACTTCCTTTTGCTCGCATGTATTTTTAATTATTAAAGCTCCTCTTTGTGTGGCAGGGAAGCTTTCTCTGGAATTCTTCCCTTGATACCTCAGTAAGAAACAACATTTTCCATCGCCACATTTACAAGCATCATAATTGATCCTTTCTGTAACACAAAATGGAATGCTACTCACCAAAATTATTATTTTGGTATTCACTGGGCCATTCTTATTTTGTGGCATAAAACCATTTATGCCAATAGAGCTGAGCTATTTCAGAGGAGAATTCAGCCTTTTCTTCCTAGACATAGTATCATCACACAATACCAAAATCCAAGTATACAGAACAGATTAATTGCCCAAACTATACTAAGGAAGTCTACATTTCAAATATACACCAGTGAACCTTAGATTCATTATGCAACTGCTTGTTTCAGATTAGAAGAAATAAAAATTACACTCCTGGTTATGAAACTCAACTTCAAGTTAACTCCTTAAGCATCATAAATGTACTGCTACAACTTAATTGAACAAAGACAAAAGATAACTTCTCATCTGTTTGATTTTATTAGTGCAAAAAGTCCTTAGAGAGTCAAGACTTTTCAGTGCCTTCAGATCACAGAGATTAGAAAAGCTTCAGTTAGGTCCACAGGGCAATTCAGAACACCTGAAAACACCCTGTGTTCAAACAACTACTACAAAGCCATATTGTTCCAGGTGACAAATCTATAGGAAACTTTTGAACAGCTGAAATGCATAGTTGCTGAAAAGTCAAAAACACTGACTTTGAAGCATTCAAAAGTCAAAAACCAAACAGCAAAATATTAAGCCCTACTGTGTTCTTCTACAAAATGTTTGCTGTCAGATCTGTCATGAAGGAGAAAAGGTAAAACTGCACTGTCAAAACCATGTGGCATAACTAGGCTTCAAAATATTTCATTGTTTGACAAGCCAACTGGTGACATAGCTGTTTTGACAGCACTCAACTCAATTACGTCCCAATGCTGCATTCACTATACAAACAAGACACTACCAAAAAAACACCCCGTATTTCACAGAAGCACTTGAACAGATAACATTTACTAAATTAAGCACCAATTTAAGACCTAAATAACTTAGTATGGATAGTCTAAGATTTCTGTTTCATGGAAAAGGCTATTTTGCTACCAAAATCTTCCAGTAATTTATTTCAAAAAAGATGCCTCATTAAAATTAACCAGCAGATTTCCACTAGAAGTATGAAGAACACAAACATTTATCCCCAAGTCATTTTATCAATATCAAAATACCTCTTTTTGCCTGCCTTCAATAAGACAAATTGTCGGAAAAGAAGACGCTGGGAGACTGAAGGTAGTGAGCTGAAAGAGTTAAAATTGGTTGCCATCAATTTGGCACATTCACACATCTACCACTCTGGGAGAGTCCTAGGCTCATCAGAATCAAAGTCTTACATAGGTTGTCCCTGAATGTGAGATATATACTGCAATCAGGCAAGCCAGGTGGTTAAAGCCTCTCTGGTATGGAGGATGATGGTTTAAATATAAATATGGTAAGGCCTGGAAGATTGATTACATCACACTCCCATAAACCCACCAAGGCAAGCACTATAGAATCATAGAATCACAGAATTATTGGAGTTGGGAGTCCCAGAGGTCATCTAGTTCAACTCCCCTGCAAGAAGCAGGGACACCCCCAACTAGATCAGGTTGCTCAGGGCCTCCCCAACCTGGCCTTGAATGTCTCCAGGGATGGGGCATCCACCACCTCCCTGGGCAACCTGTTCCAGTGCTCCACCACTCTTACCTGCTTAGAATGGTAGAAGCAACCACTGGATGGCTGGAAACATGTCCCATAACCCATGCCACCACCTGGAAACCTCCCCCGGGCCTTGAAAAACACATCCTGTAGTGACAAGGCACACCAGAAAGAACCAAGACAGACAATGTGACTACTTTCAGAAACACTCTCATAGATTCATAGGCTAAAGAGCATGGCACAGAGCGTGCGTATCGCATTTCTTACCATGTAGCAGCCTCTGGGGAAATTGAAGGATACAATGGGCTGCTGCAGACTACACTGACAGCAATGATGGGTGGTGGGACCTTCAAACATTGGGATCCACATTAGCAAAGGCCACCTACTTTGTTAACTCTAGAAGGTCTACCAATCCAGCTGCCCTTGCCCAGTTGAAATTTCCACACCCTGTTAAAAGGAGATAAGAGTCCCCATAGTATGTATCAAGAATATGCTGGGGAAGACAGTCTGGGTTAGCTCTGCTTCAGGTAAAGGAAAACCCATTTGTTGCGATTGTTTTTCCTCAAGGACCTGGGTGCACTTGGTAAGTGATTCAGAAGGATGGGGAAATTGATTAGATGACCTTTAAAGGTCCCTTTAAAGATGTCCTTTAAATCAGACATGTTACCTCAAGGTGATCTGATTTTGGGTGAGAATAGCCAATAAATTAAAACCCGCATGTTGTTAATTGCTAAATAACCCTGCCATTGTACATTATCATTGCTTCAATTCATAAATGCTGTCTCAACAATAGTACAGAGAGAATCACTGAAATTAATAAAGGATGAATGCCACAATGACTGAACTAGAACTTGCCTCACAAACTGGCACACAGAAACTGCCTTGAAATCAACACCTTCCACATGAAAAGCGCAAGCATGGGTCACGCCAGATATAGCAGTCACAAGCCCCACATGAAGCATGCAACAATCCAACTGAACATATAATTTCTCCAGCCCTGAGAGACTGTTATGAAAGATGATCACTTTAGACGGTTGGCCTATAAGGGAATGGAATCTCACATGCACACCTCAAAGAAAGTGAAATATGGTGGTGCTTAAGGGAACTGATGGATCTGGGCATGATATAGATGAATAAAAGGTGGGTTAAGTCAAGTGTTCAGCTAGGACAGGGTTAATTTTCACCAGAAGCTGTGAGTGCACACAGCTGGGATAGGTTACCCAACCTCACCAAAGGGGTATTCCATGCCATGACTCATGCTCAGTATAAAAGGAGGCTAGTTGGAGAGGGGCAGTGCAGCTCCAGAACCTGTGGCTCAGAGACAGTCTGGTGTTCCTCAGGTCTGAGCTGTAGCATCGGAGTTGTGAGTTTCAGAGAGAAACTCCTATGTGTATGACCAGTTTTGTATATTTGTTAAAAGTGCTGTTGTTCTTTCCTTCTCCCTGTGCTGTCTCAGCAAACTGTCCTTACCCAACCCACACCATCTGCTTTTTTGTCTCTCCATTCTCCTTCCCATCCTGCCAAGGAATGGAGGGGCAAGCAAGTGGCCGCCCAGTGCTCAGCTGCAGCTGGGGCTGAACCATGACACTACCATAAAAAATATAGAATAATTTTGAAGAAAAAAATTATTACATCCACACAAGTAAAGAGGATGCTGAAAGACCCATTTTCACTGGTTGTAGGCTGTTCTGACAGACTAAAGAACCAAACTTTGTTGCTCACAAGTGATTTTCAAGAATAGAACACGCAGTATGCCTCACCAGCCTGAGCTCAGTGAAATGTCTCATTTGGTATCACATGAGATATTATTAATTGGATTAAGTACAATCTAGTTGAGGAACTATAAAACACGCTGGCTAAAGAAAAATGGCAGATTTTATATTTTTGAAGGAACATTACCAAAAGAAGTTCCTCAAAGGCTGAAGGTGAAACATACATGCATTTCTGCATAAATGTCAGTCTAAAATTAAGAAGTACCAAAGAAGACAACATACACACCTTACAAAAAGAAAACTATCTGGAGAACAGGACCAATAGAGAGGTTAAATTAAACCAGAAAAAAAAATTGCAAGGATGTGCTCTCACAGACCAAAACTGTACATTTCTGTTAGAGCTGGAACATCACCAGTAAGCAGAAATACATGGGGTACAGCAGACAAAGTTGTATTAATTAAACACAGAACCATTAGCACTTGTTAGTACCAAACCACAATTAAGCAGTTTACCACACAGCCTGATGCCGGTTCACAAATGTGAATTTCATAATTTTTTTGATGCTCAGCTGAATCGCCCCGCTACCCACACAAAGGATACCACACCAATGAGGACCCAGCACACCTTCTGAGTTTCCTACTCAACTTGAAGTTTCTTTTATGCTACACTAGTGCTAATGTGAAAGAAAGGATTTTTTGCAGTCTTACAGCTGTAAATTAAACAAAGATCTCTGGCAGGTTAGAGACAATAGGAGACAACAGTAGGTTCACCCAAGTCCTGTACAAGGCTAAACTTGAATGAAGCTCAGCAGATGGCCACAAAGGTGGATAGTGAGCAGCACATATAACAAGTTTCTAGAAATTGTTTGTCTACATTGAGGAGAGGAAGTCAGGAGAGGATGTAGTTGCAGTAAGAAACAAAAGAGCCAGACTCTCAAAGATGCAGAATAAAATGAGGAAATCACAATATGCAAAAAGGGAAATTCCTTACTGGAGATTGTGTAAGTCCAGGAACAGGTTGCCCATAAGTTACAAAGCCCCTGCTATGAGAGACAGTCAAAGCTTATCTGGGGATGGTCCTGAGTGATCTGCTTTGACTTGGAAGCAGCTGGACTACATGACCTCCAGAAGTTCCCTCCCATATAAATGCGCCTAACTCAATGGAACTTAACAACCAGACATTACACCATCTATAAAAGACAGTATTACTGCATCACTTTATTTGCATTTGGCTGAAATCAGGACTTGATCATAAATTCATGGAAGCAGTAGTTTGGGGTAAGGATGCTCTATTCCTGACTTTAAGGAATGTTGTAAGAAACCTCTTCCTTGCACACAAAATACTTAAAGAAATGTGTGTAATTGATGTCACTTGATACTGGGGAAAAAAAAGTTGGAAGGTGTTCTGGTCAACAGGCATTATTGGTTCATTCTTACTGAAATATTTCAAAACAGCACACTTACTGTTTCAAGACGATAAAATACCATTTAGTCAAATGCTAGTCACTTTAACTTTAAAAGGTATTTTCACAGAATCACAGAATCACTTGGTTTGGAAGACACCTTTAAGATCATTGAGACCAATCGCAGCCCAACCCTGCCTAGTCCACCTCTAGAAACAAACTGAAAAGTATCTGTGTGATAGCACACAATTAATTCACAGTACACACACTCCAAGACTACACCCTCAAAAATATTTTACTTTGCTTAGGTTTATATAAAAAGAAAGCAGGAGGTCAAAAATTTATTCCAAGATCTTAACTATCAATTAAATACTCTAGCGCTCACCAGCACGTCTGCTTAACTTTTAAAGCAAACAACCCAAAAGTTATGTTATACAGAAAGTCGATCATACCACTAATCTCTGTTTACCTTTAGCACAATTTCCAGAAATGTTACCTATGAAGAGTTTCTGAAGAGAATAGGTAGAAAACTCAGCCAGCAATACTTGTCATGAGTTCCTTTAAATAATTATTAACAGAAGCCTCTTAGTTCAAGCAGCCTGCTTTCAATAAATTACCGTGCTGCCAGCAGGCCCACTTTGAAACAACGGCACCAGCATCTCAATGACCCACACAGAAGCCATTTCAAGCAGAGTATGATCTGATAGCTTAGAGTTAATTATAACACATATGACTGACTTCGCAATTCTTACGTTTACTTTTGTCTTTCATGTTTTTTATGCAACTGATTTAGCTATACATACTACTATGAATTATTACTGTTGAAAAGAGAAAATTGTTTGGACAGCTTAAACACAGCCAGCTATAATCACCTCTATTGTAACAGAACAATGCCTTGACTTTTCTCTGGGAAAGGTAATGCAACGCTGAATTTGCTTATACTTACTAACTTGATGAGGAAAGCAAACCAGTCCCAACAGAAAATGGAAATCAATCTTTTGCTCTTCAGTAATTACTGTTCATGAACTGGCAAAAATTAAGAAAGAGCCATGCCATTACAGTCAGCAGATACGTCAGAACTTAGCGCTGAACTCTAGCTGTTAATGGTGTAATTTCTGCCATGTTTGTCACAGAGCCAAATTTGCTATGTTTTGTTAAAATGCTGTTGATTAAAAAATCTCATGCAACTTTTGTTTAAATGCAGACAGTTTTCTGACTTTATAATTCTATGACAAAGCTCATGCATTTCACAGACAGACCTGTGGCTGCATCAGTTTTTCTTCTTAAAGCTGCAATTAATTCCTCATTTCTATTCAGAAATGGAAAAAACTGTATCTGAAAAATACTGTTAAATGCCAAATTCCCATTATCTTCTTTTTTTTTTTCTTGGAGGTTTTTTTTTTTCTTTTTTTGCTGTTTTTTCATAAGGAAGAAACAAGGGCTATCTGCCCGCAAAATTCAGGCAGACCATGTAGCATTCTCACACTTCAAAAGTCATATCCAAAATGACATCTGTGAGTAACTCAAATAACAAAAAAAACCAAAACAAAAAAAAAAGCCCAGATTTTTTAGGAGGTAGTTGTTCTAAAGGCAGGACATATTTCTGATTGTAACAAGCAAGATAATTTCAAAGTCCTGTCTCAGCCAGTAATGTTCTAGGTATCACTACAACTGTGTAAATTCAGCATCTAGAAGGAAAGTTTCTTTCAAGCCAGTGAACTCCTTAAAACTCTATACTTGTATACCTTTCAGGGAACATTCCTATTATTTCTTCATTTACTAATTTATACAGGAAAATATATGAAAACATTCTGATCTCGCATAATTTCATGACCCAAAACATGGAAGTTTATCTCCCAGGGTGAAACACTATTTCATAAACTCTGCTACATAGGCAGCTAGGTAACTGATGCCTTCATCAGGTTACACCTGTACATTGGTTTAAATAGGCACGATCAATTAGCTTATAAGACATTTATATTAGTAATGCACAAGAAAAGATATTTATCTTATGGGCCCTTCATTTTCTTTTCTTTACAAATCTGTTAGAAGGAAAATAAATTAAGTCAAAGTTTCAGCCCAAATATGTGGTACTGCAGCTCCAGACACTGTTTTGCAAAGGAATATTGAGATAATTGGACCCCACGCAGATATGCCAGCAAATCTTGATTAAAAGCTGTTGCATTAGGCATTGGTCCAATTCCTCTACAGGAGAACTGAATCAGGTCTCAATCCACAAATTGCACTGTGGATGAGAAGGTCACCTATTAGTTCAAATCACGTCATTTTCATAGGGCAGGTGCCACAAAAACAACACATTTTAAACACCAGTACTTACTTCCAGATGTATTAAATGACCCAGTATAAGAACACAGAAAACTGGCATTAACATTGTTGGCTCATTCATCTGTGTAAGACACCTAACTATTCAGATGCTATTGTCTCAGACCTCCCCCACAGGGTCTATGAGACAGACACATCTCGGTGTCATCTCAGGATGCATAAGTCCTCCACCCAGATAGGATACTGGCAAGCCACAGAGATAGCCTGAGGCTGAGGAATATGCAGCAAACCTGTTGCAAGCCTGAGAAGGCCATGACCAAGGCCCCAGTACCTGCCAGTTGCCTCTGGCATGGGAAATCGTGGAGCTGTTTAACATGCAGGATGCCAGCATCCCAGCAGAGGAGTTTGTTACAAGTAAGGAAAGAGCAATTCCCATGATTAGCAAGTAAAATTTGGCAAGTTTGACTTCAGACAGTGTTTTCATCATCCAGCCAGGAGGATAGGTGAGTTAATCCTAAGACATTTTATCTGAAATAAAAAGACACAACAGGACCCAGTGAACACGTACTTCAATTAGAAACTTTCAGCTCCCTTGCGAAAAAGATAAACATTCCATAAACTCCAATTTCAGTCTTAATTTTCTGGCTTTTAACCAGCACAATACTTTAAACAGAAACAAAGTCTACCACATATGAAAACAGAGCCACAATACTAGGTGTCATTCTGCTAACTTGGTCTCTAAGACTGTGCTTGAAAATACAATCCACAGTCTGAGATACGATTTACCTCATGCTAGTTAAAGAAGACACAAACATACTGCTGTGCGGAGCATGAAACAAAGGGGTTTCACAAGTGAACATATCACAAAACTCATGGAAAGCCCTAGTGATGTCTTCATGCTTGCTACTCTCTATCCATACAGTAATAACAAAAGTAGGATTTTTTCAGTGTAACTTATCAGCAACACCTTGGCAGCAGAACAGATCCCAACATAAGTACTTTTAAGGGAAATTAAAATTTGCTTGTATTCATATGAAGCTCAACTGAAGACAATAAATGAAGGGTATACAGCTGAATGGGTGAGTTCTGTGTTCCCAGAACTACTGTGTGACACCAAGTAACTGGAAAAAAACCTTTGAGACTTTTACAGGCAGACTAATGAAGCAGACAGAGGACATATTCTTTACAGTCCACTTTTACACTTCAGTGTCTGACAATTTAATTATAGTAAATAAAATTATTGTGAAGAAGTAAGCCTATATGGGGCATGGAATTCGAGAATAAGGAACCAGAAACTCAAAAAGCAAGTCTCCCTTAGTAAAGCAAATACGTTAACATTCAAGAAGTTAACAGACACATAATGTGTCCTACAAGGTACTGAATTTTCTCCATACATGAATTCACCACCCTCCACTCTAGAGCTTTAATAATTTTACATCGGTCACATTCCAAAATACACTAACAGTAATTCTTTATCAGTGTTAAAGTCTCACATGCTGTTCCAAAATCCACTGACCGGAGCTTGTTGAAAGAAACAATTACAGAGAACTTCCATGAATAATAAATGTAGGTATCTTTTCCTCCTTTACTCAACTATTTTTTAATTTCTACCAGGGGAAGAACAGTATTATAATGCACCGTTACAAAAAAAAAAAAAAAAAAAAANACCTAAAAAAAAAAAAAAAAAAAAAAAAAAAGAGAAAAGAGTAAAATAAAATAGGAGCTATTTTAAACCAAGCATATAGTGACATTTAAAACTCTGAAAAATTAAATTACCAAATGTGCAAAAAGCTCTTCCTTCTGCAGCCAGACGAAGGTGATTTGTATTTGAAAATGCACTAAAAGCAACAAAATAAAATTAAGGATGTTGTAAACAAGTAAAAAGAGCTCTTACAACTAGTTCATTTTTAAGAGACCACACAGGACTTTTGAGCTACATGCAGTAGTAAAATAAAACAAAATGTGTTAACTCATCACTACAGCTGGGGAGGGAGAGCAGTTGTCTTCCACGACTATTGCCAAGAACTTATGTGACAATTTTTAAAATGTATTCCCATTCATTCATTGCTGTTATTCATGGATATGACTATTCTTACTATAAACCTTTACAATAACAAATTATCATTCTAATTCAAGGAAACAAAAACACTAACATTTTTTTGTCAGAAATCTTTACTATGGTGGGTTGACTTGGATAGCTGCTAAATGCCTATCTAGCTGCTCTCTCACTCCCCCTCCTCATCTGGACTCAGGCAGAAAATAAGATTAAGAACCCATGCATCGAGACAGAGAGATCACTCATCAGTTACTGTCATGGGCAAAACAGACTACTTTTAGAAAATCAATCTGATTTACTGCTAATTAAAAGCAACAGTAGTATGTTGAGAAATAAAGGTAAAACTTCTCTTTTTCTTCCCAGGCTCAACTCCATTTCATTTCCAACTACTCTACCTGCTGCCGTCCCCAAGCCATGCAGACGGATGTGGAATATAAGTTTTGATCAGTCCACAACAGCCTCTCTCTTCTCCTTCCTTTCTACTTTCCCGTGCCCTCCTCACAGAGGCCACCCCTGCTAGAAAAGCCTTATCATGTAAACCCAATTGTGTAAATAGATAACTGAATAATTTTTTTGGGTGTCTGATGATATGGTTCAATAAAAATGTGATTCTGGAGGATTGGGGGGAAGCTTTGTTTAGAGTTTTTATAGCATTTCAGCTCTAGCACGAGAAATTTCACACAGAACATTTCCTTCCCCAATATAATTAACCAGAGTCTAGGGAAAAAATAAAAATTAGCTATTTCCTTAATAAAAAATAATTGGCCATGATGATAGGGATCTGTTTTTCCCATGCATGCACTCAAAATTAGGAGACTGTTGTAACTGCAACACTGCAGTGAAGAGCTCTAGCCACCTATCTAGTGCTCTAGAGCTCTAGCCATCTATCTAGTGAAGATACTCCAGCCACCATTGAAAAGTAACACTAACAAAAAAAACCCAAGCCCACCATAATACTCCACAAAATCAAACCCCTAATAATTAACTGAATTAAAAACGTGTCTACTTATAAATCCCCAAGTATGTTTTTTAGTAGAAAACTGTCTTCCAGCTTCAGGCAGGATTTTGCAACAGCTTACCTATGACCTGTAAGATACAATAAAAGCACCCTAGTAAGATCTGTAAACACACGAAAAACTACTGAAGTGAAAAATAATAAGGCAAGCTAGTTATTTGTGGGAAAACAAAATCAACAACAACTGAGTCACTTGATGAAACAGGCTTTTCTGGAAGCATGCATTCCAAACAACTGCAAAGGGCAAGATCATCTATAACAAGAAATGGATGCCCATTTTGCAAGAGTAAGGTTTGTGTCCTGGAAAGCTGCAGCTCTGAATGGGACTTGGGCAACACCATGAAGAAGCAAGTGAATGTGAGATCATAGCAGTGCAGTTTTTAGGTGGGGGCAGGTGAGAATACAACTGCTCTATAAACAGAAAAGCATCCAAGTAGGAAGATGCAACACTGATATAACTGAAGACACATAGCTAGCTTTTCACATCTGTACTTCAAGAAATTAAAAATGGTTCAGACCAGGGTTTTAAAAAAAAACAACAAACCAATAGAGAAACTCTGGTAAACTGATTACTCCTGAAGAGGAGAAATTTGAAATATTCAGTCTATCAGAAAGAGATTAAAAGGGTAACTTGGTCAGTGCCTCCCAGTATCAAGACAAGGAAGATAGCCAACAAGTTCTTTTAACAACAAAAATCAGACTAAAGTGAAATGGGTGAAAAGTACCTACACAAAATTAAATATTTACAAATAAAATAATCATTGATGATAATAAACAGCCTAACAGTTGATAGGATAATTCTTAATTGTTTCAAATACATACTCATTGCTGCCTTTTTAAAAATGAAGCACAAATTACTGGCGAGGTAGTACTGCATATGTTTAAATTATCACCAACTAATGAAGGCAGAACGGTTTCTGGGTCAGGACTGCTAACAGGATGCCACGCTAAAATGACGGATGTATGCTTACTGTAGTTACTGATCACATTTCCAGTGAAGTGTGGCTGTCTACAAATACATCAGAAGCACATAATATTCCGAAGCCTGGATTCTTGATTCACACATTCATCTTTCCAGCTTCCTCAGAGCACTGCCAGCTCCATTCATCCCCTTAACCAGTTGCCAGCAGCAGGAACAATGAACCTCCTGACTTCTTGTTCTTCTAATGGACACCAACTACACCAAGCTGCAAAACAGTCTTTGTTTGAGGGTATTTCCCAGGGTACATTTTCTATCAGCAGGCAGTATGCTCTGAACATACCAAGACAAATGGCTTTCACCATGTACTAGCTATAAGTCTCCTTCACCTATTTCTTACCACACCCTTTCCATACAAGGTGGTCCCCCTTTACCCTTGCCCACATCCCTGTACCCTTTCCACATCCCTGCATTCTCTCCCACCTCTTTGCCACTAACAGCACACACTCCTGAACCATCTGCTCCTACCTAGTGCCATGCTGCAGCCCACACCTACTTGCTACACTCAGCTTTCAAATGTTTATGTGAAGCCTTATTTGCACCTGGTAGAAGACAAGGGTATCACTGAGTTTATGTGGATGCAGGTACACTGAATAACTGGAGTATCATCAGAATAGGACAGAGCTCTGTCAAACACATCATCAGCCAAAGCAAAACTCAACAGTTCTGCTTCTCCTAGATTAAACCCCTCACATGGCCATGAGCATCCCAGATCACTACTCATTCCTAATGACCCCTTCCTGGGGGAAGTACAAGGGCTTATTGCTAGTAAAACTCTCCATAATCCTCCTAGCAATGCTAGGGATCCAGGAGCATGTTACCATGACTGTGAGTGAGCAAATTACATACCATGAAGGGGGAAGGGGTAAAATCTTCAAACTAAAGTCTTGTGGTAGAAGAATTAGTTTTCTCTTCTCTTCTTGTCCAGATGAGGTGAAAATGCACTACTGTCCGAGAAAACTACTTCCTCTAGATCAAGCACTGGCTTTGGTGGTGTCCAGGTTTCCTCGTTGTATCATGCAGCAGCTGAACCTACAAAATCTTGTGTGCATCTCCTGAGAAAGTTGGTCATGTTTTAATCCATGAGGCAGCTAAAGCAACCATGCAGCCCTTTGCTTGCTCCTCTCCCCCAGTGGGAAGGGAGAACAGAAAAAGTTAAAAGTACTAGTCTGAGATAACAACAGTTTTTAATAAAACAGAAAAATAATAATAATATACAAAAACAAGTAATGCACAGTACAACTGCTCACCACTCAGAGACAATGCTCAGTTCCTGAGCTGTACCACCACCCAGCCCACTCCCCAGCTATATACCAAGATAATGTTGTATGGTATGGAGTATTGCTGTGGCCAGTTTGGGTCAGCTCTCCTAGTTGTATCCCCTCTCAGCTTCATGGGTGCCCCCACC
>VXBZ01008110.1:138650-149409 GCA_013399135.1 Heliornis fulica
AAAAAAAAGGATTAAAAATTTGAAAAAAAAAATAGAAAATGTCATGGGCTCCAATACAGGCTCTGCAACAAGGAAAAAAAAAAAACCAAAAACAAACAAACCACCCAAAATCCATCTATAACAAAAAAACCCACATGCACTGGCTTCATTGATTTTCAGTGAACTCAGGGCAGGTGGTTTAATTCCCTCCCGACCAAACCCTTCTCTCAACAAAGTATGACAAGTCAGAAGTATGTTTTCCTGAAGGACATTTGCTGCCTTCTAGAGTTGCTGCATGCCACAGTAAAACTTTTGTTCTCTTAAAAAAACACAAACAGGACAAATAATTGCAAAGACTTACAACAAAAGAAAGAAAGTCAAAAGAAAGGAAATTCCTCAGTACATTTTATAGATTCTTCTCCCCAAACGTAATTTCACCAACACTGCTCCAATTTCTGTACAGACATGCATGCAATATAGAAAATAAGACTTAATTTTCTGACCATCCATGCTGAGTTTCATTCATCATTTCACAAAGCAGCAGATATCAAAACCACTACGTTGCATTGCAGTTTGTCTTTAAACAAAGACTTAAAGAGACAGTCTGTGATTCTATAATTTCTTTAGTAAAGTGGGAACAGAGAATAAACAGATCTACAATCATGGAATAAAGATTCAGCCATGAAAGTAACAAACACAGTTTTCATGCTCTAAACAGATTCAAGATCTCAACTCCGGTGGAAGATCAAGGATGACTAAGAAAAAGTTCAACTTTTATTTAAAAGGTAGAAAGATGAGAACACCATCTAACACTTTTGTACAAGATCCCACACATTTTATTTTCAGCATCATCAGTTGCTAATTGAGCCTGCTTGCAAAAAAGCAGGTCCAATTTGGCTCCCCTTGAAGATGCTGTCAAAGCACACTGAAACAGCTGTTGCCTTCACTGGATCTGAAATCAGGTTCACAATTTCCAGTATTACCAAATCAGGGATAGGCTTTGGTAATTCAGTATTGATTTCACAAGAAAAATAAATGTTATTGGCAAATCGCTGCCTGAGGAAGAGAACTGGTTTTTGGTTTTGTTTTTTTATTGTTTTTTTTAACAGCCCAGGGAAACTGGAGGAACAACTGGAGGAATCACAAGGTCAACAGCATCTCCTTAATATTATATCTCATCTTTACCTATGTGAATCACAGAACACTCCTGCCTCTGCCCACCACCACCACCATTTTTGGAGAAAGTTTGGCTTTATCAAAATACCTTCTGATTTTAAAGGTGTTATTACCTTACTAAGGTCTCTATAAGAGATAAAAAATAAAGAGGAAGAAGAATATGGCTGAAAAATATGGCATCACTTCAAAACAGAGGAAGGACCTTAAGGGCTTTATTCCGTCCTCAAAATATTAAAAGACCTTTAAACACACTCCTTCCACCCCTACCCAAAGAAGCCAATGCAAATTAAATCTAAAATGCTGAGGGCAAGTCAGAACATTCACACACCTCTTCACAAAGTTCCTCTACAAGGCCTTGTGGCATTTTTCCCTTCTTTCATGTAGCAAACAACGAATCGAGAAAAAAATTACACAACTGTAACCAGGCTGTCAATTTGCAACCCTTCTTCATTTGCCCAGGGCCTTTTTCTTCTGAAACCTAAGTTACCTTTCTCCCACAATTGCTTCTAAAATGTCCTAATTTCCTTTGAATGGAGACCCAGGTATAGCTGTCAGGATCACTGGCTGAATCATAGAATGCTTTGGGTTGGAAGAGACCTCAAAGACCATCAAGTTTCAACCTCCCTGTCATGGGCAAGGACACTCTCCACTAGACCAAGATGCCCAAAGCCTCATCCAACCTGGCCTTGAACACTGCCAGGGAGGAGAAGCCACAGCTTCTCTGGGAAACCTGTGCCAGGACCTCACCCTCTTCTGAGTAAAGAATTGTTTCTTAACATCTAAACTAAACCTGCCCTCTCTCATCTTGAAGCCATACCCCTTGTCCTATCACTACACTCCCTGATGAACAGTCCCCCTTCTACCTTTCTGTAGGACCCCTTAAAGTATTGGTAGGCTGTAACTAGGTCTCCCTGAAGCCACATCTTCTCCAGGCTGAAGAAGTCCAACTCTTGCAGCCCGTCTTGATAGAAGTGCTCCAGCCCCTGATCATCTTTGGCCCTCCTCTGGACTTACTCCAACAGCTTTATGTCTTCCTTATGTCTTTGGGGACCCCAAAGCTGGAAACAGTACTCCAGCTGAAGTCTCATCAGAGAAGAGTAGAAGGGCAGAATCATCTCCCTCAACCTGCTGGCCATGCTGTTCTTGATGCAGCACAGGACACAGCTGGCCTTCTGAGCTGCTAGCACACACTGCTGGCTCATGTTGAGTTTATCATTGATCCACTTGGTTTTGGTTTTCTAGCCAGCCTTGAACATCAACCAGCAATCCATGTGCCTTCAAAGCACCCTGATGTATTTATTCCTGATCCCTTACAGCCATGCTATGACAATCAGAATTATGAGTCTGAGACTCTGCTTCCTTTTAATTCTGGAATATTGAATAAACAAACCAACTACACAGGCAAAAGATCATTTGTCAGCATCAGGTAGACTTCAAAGGACACCCAAATAGGGACGTGTGGGCTGTGTGAAGCACAGCGCAGAAGTGGCCAGCTGCACCACTTAGCCCAGGAGACTTCACAGGCTCCTTATATTCCCTCATCTTGTCTTCCAGGTAGTACAAACACAGCCATAGAAAGCTGTAGCAAACAGAATCTGACAGCTACTCAGCATGAAAAGCAGCTGAAAGAACAGTGGCTTTCCAGTCCCATTTCGTTCTGGCACATGACTTCCTTTCCCTTTCACAGCCTTGGTAAGAAGATTACACTACTTTATAAACAACAGCCATATTCTATAGCAAAGACAAACAGATACCACCACTGAAACCGAATTAGGCAAGATTCTGTTTCTGGTGTTGACAAACACCAGCAGGTTTTGAGGAGAGTTCAAGACAATCCCAGGGGAAGATGTGGAGAGTCTACTTTCATATTACATGTCATACCAATACTCAAGAGATTACCTCTGTTCAGTAGGGATAGCTAACATTTGTTTCATGTTGTAAATCAGTGCTGAACTCACACCTCATTCATTACTCACCTAAGTTTTCTTCCTCATTTTTTTTTTAGTTCTTAGCAGCTAGTTTCACAAGTTCCCTGAGGTACTCATGCATGGCATTAAAAAGGAAAAAAAAAAACCAACAACAAAACAACCCAAAAGAACATGTTTTCCCTTATACTTCTGAATGTAACCCCTTATAAAAGATAACTCTTATTCTGGTACTCTGAGGAGAAAAAGAACTAAACCCCATTACATTCCTTCTAGCTACCATTCATCCACCAAATACAAAAGAAGTTTGTTGCAACTTTTTTTATACTGTGACACTGTGAATCTGAATAAAACTTACAAACCAAAAACAGAACTGTATTTTTTCCATATCTAATCTATTTAAAAGATTAATAATGTAGCAGATCTTCAATATTTAATAAATAAGAAGTGGGCATTACTATAGATAGAAAAAATTGATGATTAAACAAATAACCTATTCTAAGACATAAATGAGAACTTCTGGTGAAATTTAGTATGTGGAAAACAAGAATCAGGTCTGGTATTTTTATCTGGATGATCTTTCTTCTGGCTCAACCCTGCAAAACACTCAACTGCCTTTAGTTCTGCAAAGTGTTAAAGCGTGTGCTTACACATGTTAGTAGCCATGCCAAATTTTACCACTAATTACATAGGGTAACTGCCATTTTCTGCCTTACAAATACTTTTCATGCAATTGAGATATAAAAGATCTTCCTTTTCCATTACTAAAAGGCATTCTGTCTCACAAAGCCAAGGAATTTATCCCTCAGTGCATTCAGTTCTCATTTTCCTGAGAACACAGGAATCACAGTATAAGTACTGAGCCACTTATTATCAGACTGGCTCTCTCAGCCACATACAGATGTAACCCACATACACAAAACTTGAAGAACTATGATAAGATAGGGTGTCTTCTTGTCTGGCTTTTAGAAAGCCATTTGTGACCCTGCAAAGTTTAAAAGGTAAATACTTACAAATAAATAAGTACAAGAACCATACAAAATATAGCCTACTCTTTCCCCCACATTAGTAACTATCCATGACTATAATGACTTTATTGTGTATTTTACATGTAGGTGAAAATAGCAGTTGAATTCCACAGAATATAAAGGATTCCCCTTGTTAAACTTAACTGGTCAAAAAACCCAAGCCTGATAGGAGGGAGGCTTTGCCATTCGTATGCTCTTCCCTCACGTCACACCCAGGCAGAATAAAACGAGTCAATGAGAAAGAAGGGTTTGCTTAATAGGAATTCTTAGAAACCTCTGAGACTTCTAACAATCAAGCTTTAATGCAACAATCCTAGTACTATAGGTTAATGATGCATTCAACACTAACATAAAGATTTCTATAAAGAGTGATCAAAAAATCCCCAGATATTTTAAATTTCATTTGTTATTTTCAATGATGATGATGATGTGTACTGTCAATTCAAAGCAGCTATTGAGGTGTCTCTTCTCCAGTTCTGAAGCTGAAGTTGCTCTATCATTAAAAAAATTAAATACTCCTGAGGAAAATAAGAGTTTAAATAAAGAAATCACTGCCAAGAATGAAGGAGAATGCATCAGTAACTTCTCATCTTTCTAGCAAAAGTATGAATACTAATAATGACTCAACACAACCAGTTCATAACCTCTCATTTTCTCATACATGTTCAATACCAACTTGGCAACAGATATTTCAGTGTGAAGAGACATAAAAGCATAGATTCTTAATGAAGTATGTTCAATACCAACTTGGCAACAGATATTTCAGTGTGAAGAGACATAAAAGCATAGATTCTTAATGAAGTTCTCTTTCTGAACCACCTTACAAATCATTCAGTCTCTTCAAGTCACCCTTATATCACATGGAAATTTTTAGCAGTTTTCTTTTTTCAGGGGCATGGTTGCAATTCAGTTACGTTGTAATAAACTAAAGGACTTTAATAAAGTAAAATGAATAAAATATCAACAGATGGTATTTAACTATATTAAATACTCTAATATAAGAAATGCTTAATACAAGTAACAGAAATCCAAAAGTGTTTAATAAAAGTGCTGCCTCACACAGCTTATGTTTGCCCTGGTTATATGAAGAAATTATTGCTTATTGAGACCAGCAAAACAGACCCCTCTGCCAATACTATTACTCAAATCTCAGGTTGACTAAGACGTAAGTTCATTTAAAAGTTAATGGATTTCCTTCTTACTGTCATGCTGGTTTCATTAATTTAGTTAAGTATACCTAGGGAAAATAAAGTGTCTCGGTGTTCATTTATTTTATGGTTATTCCCCAGGGTATTTAAAATTGCTGTTCTCATCTGTAAAGATACTGGTGAAATTAGTGATCTATTTCAAGTACGTGACAGTAATTTTCAGAAGTTATTAACAGCATGGGTTATGATCCCTTTTGTTACTTTCATTTTTAACTAGAATTGTGCACTATTTCAGTCCACTCCTAGAGGGCTGAATCTGTGCACAACTCCAGGTGTGCTGTCTGTACTCAGATGTCAATCAGATTACTATTTTATACTATAATATGGAAGTGCTATGGAGTATGCATATACTGGTGGTTCCACACCACCTCACATAAATCAAGTCCCTATAAAAAGGGCTTATCAGGCACACATCATGTAGCTTTGGGGCCAAGTGTGGTCAGTCCTAACGTCAGGCCAACGTGGGACTTGAGCCCATGACCCTGAAGTTAAGTCTCATGCTGCACCAACATTGTTACCAATAAGCAGCTGTGTCTATGACCGGCCCTTTTTTAGAGGCTGGCCCACTGGTGTCAGGTGGTGTGGAACACAGCTAGGGCTAACTCAGCTCTGGCTAACTGGCTGCCTGGGGGAGTCAACTCTGTCCTGGCCAGAGCCAGGACAAGCATAATTGATTTATACTTTATATTTTGTTTTGTTCCATATGTTACAAGCCATCCCTAGATGTATTGTAACTACAACACTGAAGAAGACAACATACTTATTTACACTTGGAGCTTGACAATATTATCTAGTTAGTTTCCCTGATGTTGTGCAAAACATGCACACATAACAGAAAACTATAGGTCCATAATGAAAATCAGCTATGAGGTTGCCAACAAGACTAAGAATGGTATCAGTTTTTCTAAACACTATTTTTAATATTAAAAAAATAAAAAGCTGGATTTCAAAATTGTGCCCTTTTAACAAATTCACTTTTTATCAACTATTCTTTTCAAAACAGAACCCTGAATATCTATAAGAATCTGCATTCAAAGTATCTGTTAATACTGAACAGAGCAAAGAGACAGATTTAATATATTTGAACTTTGATACTAAAGTTTAGTAATTACTGTAGATGATAAGCAAATTACCATAGGTGGAAAGTAATTGCAATCTAACATTAAAAAAGGATTAACAGTTCTGAAATAGTGTAGATGCATAATTAGGAACATTTCTCACAGTAAGATGCTTTCTTTTTTAAAAAACTGTAGAAGTATAAACTAGCAAAAATCACTATTACAAAAAATACATTCCATATTCACCCAGTACATGACTACGCATTTAACTTTTAAATTCAACACTCAATTAGAACAATTAACACAAAGTAAGAACTTTCAATTTACAGGGATCTATTTCCTGCTAACATGTGCTTTCATTCAGCATTTTCACCAGGGCAAAAAAAATGGGAGCCTACCATTCCCATATTGACTCCATGGAGTCCTTTGAGTTAAATTACTCTGATACAAAAGTGCACACAACACCTTCTGTATATAATAAATTTTGAGAGCATGAAGTCTTGCACATTTTTAAGTGATCCAATTAAAGAAAAAACCCAAACAAAACCAAAACTGAAAATAAAAAACAAAACAAGCCAAATGACCCCAACAAAACCAAGTACTTCACACGGGAGTGAACAAAAGAAAAAAATAATGGCAGAAAAATCTCCAGAAATCGCATGTTTACATGATACCAAATCTGCATCCTGGGCTGCAGCAAAATCAGCATGACCAGCAGGCTGAGTAGAGATGTACACTCTATCCTGCCCTGGTGAAACCCAACCTGGAGCACTGTGTCCAGCTCTGGAGTCCCCAGAACAGGAAAGACATGGAGCTGTTGGAGTGAGTCCAGAGGAGGGCCAAGACGATCCATGAAGACAGGCTGAGAGAGTTGAGCTTGTTCAGCCTGGAGAAGAGGTAGCTGCAGGGAGACCTAATTGCAGCCTTCCAGTACTTGAACGGGCCTACAGGAAAGTGGGAGAGGGGTTGTTTGTCAGGGAGTCTAGCAACGGGACAAGGGGGAATGGCCTTAAGATGAAGGAGGGTTAAATTTAGGTTGGGTATTAGGAAGAAATTTTTCCCTGTGAGTCCCTGGCACAGCCTGCCCAGAGATGCTGTGCCTGCCCCCTGTCTGGCAGTGTTCAAGGTCAGGTTGGATGGGATTTTGGGCAACCTAGTATAATGGAGGGTGTCCTTGTCTATGGTTGGAACCACATGGGTTCTGAGGTCCCTTCCAACCCAACATTTTCTGTGATTCTGTGCAGTCACAACGTCTAATATTCTCTAAGTTTCTTAACATACATACTACTCCGATTAACCCACTCGTGTTTTTTGCATATTATGTAATTTAACACAGTTCTTTGCCTCAGTCACTCACTATTTCAGGTTGGTTTTTTTTTGGGGGAGAGGGGTTGTGTTTCTTTTAAAACAGAGATATTGAAACATGCTTTTAGATTTCTGGATCTCATTTTGTTAAATTCTCAGTAAACATGGATGCTTATTTGCCTATAAAAACCACACTTTCTTTGGAGACAGAGATTTGACCTGTAAGCATAGCTTACAAACCATTAAATGTATCTTTCTCTATGAATGGCCAGACAGCCTCGTATATCACAGAAGCACCAATTAAGAACTTAACATACTAAGTAAGTGATATGGTGGCTAGAATATTAGTATTAGAGGGTACTATCTAGTAACTTAATGCTAGAGGACATATACTATAAGAACATATACTGTAAAGGGAGTCTTTTGGGAAGAATTAATGTATCTATCCTATTCATCACTTATAATGAAACTTTGCTGTTGGCCCATCACACATGTCAAGTTATACAGGACTTACCATAAATACAGTGCTCAGAGAGGAATTTCAAGGAATACTCTGAAAGTGCAATGACCAGATGGCTTTAGAGTGCTTGTTCACTGGAGAAGTAGCTATTATTTTTTGCAGAAATTTATTCTAACCCAAGAGGTACAAACAAAATGTTTCATAGTGAAGGAAAGAATCGTGTACCCTGAACAGTGTTTTCAATGAAAATAAGGTAAAGGGTTGTTAAATTCCTGTTACATACACATTACAGAATGACTGTTCTCTCTTAAACAGCTGTTCTCAAATAGACTTCACAGCAGACTTCTTCTAAGGCTGCATAGAGGTTTCCCTGACCCTCAATAACAAGCTTGTGCAACAAGGCACACCAATCTCCTTCTGGGATAACAATTACTCCAATTCCTACTAGAGTCAAAACATGTGATGCCCACAACCCATCAGTCAGATATCTTTTCAACACCCTAATGACATGTTTTGTGATATCAACAAATAAGCTATACCTATTCAGGATGTAGTACTGTACCATAAAAATGCCTAAGTTACTGTGACATCTATGTGAAGATGATTCAAAGTAACAGCCTTGGAAAAGTGACTGGTTTTCAGTTAACAGCTGATTCCTAACATATTTGTAGAAAAAAAAAAGCTGGTAAAAACCTTTTCCTTAACTGACACCTTGACAGTCCTCTTGTACAGGAAATCTTGCCCCAATCTGAGACCATATACCTTGATTAGACAAACTATATTAGAACCTGGTGAATAGCCTCTTTTTAAACCAAATATGCTTGGATTAACCACTGTTATTACTTTAATATCCAAAAACATGTACTCTCCAAAACGTATCACACTTTTAGCGTACAATAGGTAAACATAAAAATTGAGATTATAAAGTATTTGATACCCTTTCTTGATTATCTACCTATAACCATCCTGCTGTAAGACTGAAGGGTGGAGAGCCAGCTTCCACATTTTCACACAACAGTGCTCTGAACTTAAACCACAAAGATATAAAGGAAGAACAGCAATGTTAGTAGTGGGAAAACACAAACTATGAGGAGTCAATTTGAGCAACTACAAGAGACCATCAGAAACCCCTCCAGACAGCATGACCCACGGGCAGACTGATCTTCTACCAGTTTACAGGGCTGGGAACTTTATCCCTGGCTCTGATGCTGACCTGCTGCATGGCCTTGGAAAAGTCATTTGGATTCTCTGCACCTCAGCTTCCTCATTTGGAACCAGAAAAAAACCCAATCCTTTCCCTAACAAACTTTGAAATCCAGAGAGACAAGTATCTCTAAATTACATTCAAAGTCTTAGTCTGGTGCCATTGCTGTTCATTGTTTTAATGTTAAGTGCAACTTAAAGCCCACTGTAGTACCAAGAACATGTTATTTAAAACTGTAATTAAAAAAATGTCATATTTTGCTGCATCTAATTGCTGTTGAGCATAGCAAGCCAGAAATAACTACCATGCAAACTAAGCAGTTCATCTTTAGAGCCCTACATCAATTCAGAAACAAGTATGTAATTCATACAGTGACTGTGACTCCTACAGCCACACAGCGCAGTCTTCTGCTTTTCAAACCAAGTAAGACTAAATCCACTAACCACACCCTCATCTTAATTTAGACAGTAGTAGTTGTTCCCAACATTGCAAGTCACACATTCTTAAAAAGAAGTTACATCTTCAGACCTTTTCTTTCCCATGGACACTCATTTTTAATAGACACTGAACAAACCCATCACGTTTGGTTTGGTTTCACGAAGCTAACCACAGAAGTATCTCTGATAATTATTCTTCTAATATACTTTTGCAATTCTAGATTTACAGGCAACAAAAGGATACATATACATTTATAACATATAAACCCACACATGTGCATATAAAGTTCTTCACAAATGTCTAACCTTCAGACTTCAAAGACCCAACGTGGCTACCGAATTCCAGCATCACAGTGATTTGCTTATTCCTCCCTCTGTGCTAAGCATTGATTTGTGAGCCTGTTTGCAGGCAGCCAATTCCGCACAGCTTGACAATTCTCAATACATGCAGAGCTTGTAGTGCCACAGATTATAGATAAAATTATACCCTCAAATTTAGACTCCCTCTCCACCTGCTTTGTGCTTTCCTTTCCCCATTCACTTCTCCAAACTTTAATCTTTTGAGCTGAAACACACCGGTACATGGATTTTTACTGTTTGGATGACTTAAGCAAAATAATCAGCGCTTCCCAAGAACAAGTTTTAGAAGAAATTTTTGGGGGGTTGGGTTTGTTTTTTTCCCCTGATCCAGCACTAAACCACGTTGCTAATAAAAGTTCCCATTTTTTCGAGGGCTTCAAGTGTCCGAGACATGTCATTTGCTGTCACCAGACTTAACCCAACAGGGAAAAGCTAAGGGCCTTCAGAGAAATCTCCGTTTTCACATACTCTGTCAGGGCTCATTAGCGTTTGCCAGATGACTACTTTGAAGGGCTCGTCCGCGCCGAGCATACTGCCACAGAACAAGAGCTTTTCTCACGGACCAGGCTACCGGCCACGGAGGTGGAGACGGGTCTGGACCTTCGCCCCTCCGCGGGGG